>BGZK01000760.1:0-292308 GCA_005406025.1 Eumeta japonica
ATCTTAATTTTTGTTCTCGCTTTTCATTTGTTATTTTTAAATAGTACCTATTGTTTAATAATGCACGGTGGCATGGAATCCTCATATTACACGGGCCACACACAACCCTCTCCTGAAACGAGACCGTCCAATTTTAACCGCATTGTCGTACACAATTTCAAGTTCACCTCGTCGTATTTGGATCGTCGATTCGAGCTGTGAAGTTGTCGTTTCCTTTGGCTTGATACTCGTATATCTGAAAGGCCGAATGTTTCCCGCCTTCTTAATGACTCATACGTAAATTTATTTTTAACAGCCTTAACGAGGACGGCACTTGAACTGTATTCTCAATAGCCTTGCGTATCTTTTGGCTCGTTTTGTTTACATAATAAATGGTGTGGAGCCTTGAATTTATTGACTTCCTCGAAAGGTGGCACTGGATAGGTAAAACTGTTTAGGATTGGGAAATTAATTTATATATTCTTTTGCGAGTATTAAAACCATTTCGTGACTCTTTCGCTTATACTGTTCTTTATAATCTATTTGAATCATACACGTCTAAATCTATAGTTTTGAAGATATTATAAAAGCGGTAACAAGTTGGTAAAATAGCATCTAATAATTTTAAATACATAGCAATTTTTGTACGAATTTAAATGTAATAATATATAAAAATTATATTTATAGAAAAACGAAACAGATATATGTTATCTCTCTTTCGTTTTTGTATGAACGACACATCTTTATTGTTCGTAATGTCTAGCTTCACGCCTAGTCTCAACGCTTTCACGCTATTGAACAATAAGTTCATTCAATGTTAAACTACGTATTCCAACACCTTTCGATAGTTTCACTCCGGCACTGTCTTGAATTAATTTTGTTACGATTGTAATCTTCATACAATTGCAAGGTAATATGTAGAAATTAAATGAGTGCAGATAGTAGTACATAATTTAGTTACATATTAAAGCACGCATATTATTGTCAGGACGTAAATATCAATTACAAGAATGTTGTACCTAGACGTCTAACTAACTCTGAACTTTTATTTTAGACAAATTTTGTATAATATTAAAATAATGAAAATATTTTATTTTTGCTTAACGAATATTTAAGAACCGAGATCAATTGTGCATTCGTTGTGTTGTTATAGGAATAAGGCGATCGCCGACTACCTCGGCGCCAACGGCTACAATGACGCGCTGGAAGCGTTCAAGAAGGAGGCGGACATGACCGGCGAGATGGACCACAAGTTCGGCGGCCTCCTCGAGAAGAAATGGACCTCGGTGATAAGGCTACAGAAGAAGGTGCGTGCTCGCTTTGTGTTAGACGCAATCGGCTATCGACCGATCGAATCATTAACGTCCCCCTGCCGAACACGGAGTCAGTATACTTTGAAATATTAAGTAGACCCAGGTGAGCTGGAAACTTTAGCTTTCATTGCGACATGCAAGTCTCATTGCTGTGTATTTCTTTCGCCGTTTAAAGAACTTGTAAATGACTTTCAATGTACACATATCTTTATTTTCATAAATCGGTAATAAGAAAACTATTGTAAGCCTACCCCTCTAAAAAATAAGTACGTAATATCTTTAATTAAAACGCCACCGTAATAGGTAGTATTATCTCGCTTGCACATAATGGTAACGCGTACGGAAGACGAAATGAGTTTCATTTCTAGATGTAAATATCTACTTTAGGTCCAAAATCAATTCTTTTTCTAAAATTCAAATTTGTTAAGAAACTATTCGAAATTATAGAATATAATGAAACATATTTAAAAATGAATATATTCATTTAACATCATTATTATGTTTTAAATTCAATTCAATTCTTTGAAAAACTTGGGGTGCAAAAAAATTATTTTAATATGCGAAGGTACACATGTCCTTCCTAAGAAGAAAAGTATTTAAGTGAGACGATTTTTTTTTAAACGAGGTGCAAAAGCAGGTGAGCCTTCCGTGAGTTAATAGTCAACGCTACCCATAGACACTCGCAACCCTAGAGTATCATCAATGCGTTGCTAGTGTGAGGACACAGGATATCTAATGGAGGGGGATCAGGTAGATGGAAGTGAGGGAGGGGTGTGGGTCACCGGAACTTTCATTCACTGGACGCAGCAGACTCTGCTACTTCATCACGTCCGTATTCTGCGAGAGTGTAGTTTTTCATCGATCGTTTCGACCCATTTTTGTGCCGCAGCTAAGTTGGCCATAATATGACTCTACCACAGTCGACTGGTATTTATTTTATTGTAATTAGTAATAAAACTGTAACACGAAATGTTTTTGGATCTTAAGTCGAAAATTGAAAAAATAAAATTGTTTTTGTATCAACTTCGTAAAGCATATAACTACATTTCATGGTCAGCGACCGGTCCGCTGACGACGTGAAGCGATTTAGTATCCTTTATGGTAAAATAAAAAAATTAAATGGATTACAAAAATCTTAGCTACCTAGTTTAAATTAATTTACAGTATGTATGATTCTTCTAAAAACGCAAATGGTTGCAGTTTGTAAAAATCCATCTAATGAAAACGTCTAATCAATTTGAACTCCTGTATGCACTATAACTAACTGCTACTTTAGTTTGTGTGTAGACTTACGTTTCATATCGTTTCGTCATTTAGTTTGTTTCGACCTGTGACTGTTGTATTGTTTTCTTCTGTGTGTTCGCGTACACACAAACATACGAAAATTTTAAATAGTCATTGCTTTGATTTCTGTTAATGTTATCCTATTGATAATTTTGATCTAAAAACTAGGGCCACGTTCAGCACGAGAGATGTGCGAAATTGCCGTCGGCTTGCTCGATAGCAGAAATCGAGGTCTAGAGTTGTGCCAGTTCTATGAAAGAGCTTCCATTCGTGGCGCAGGAATATACAATATTATTTAAAATAATTACTTTGGAAGAAAATTAGTTATGTTTAATTTGACAAGCGGTCGCACGCAAGTAAATCGTTAAGTCTGATATTATCATTCGTTTGACTATAAAATCTTTCGACTTCAAACTAAATCGCGTCATAAAGAAATATCTGTACGCATAAACCCCTCCTTTATACGGAATTCTCCATAATACCGTCACTTATCTCAACCGGTCTGTTTTTTTCCTTTACTCATCTCGGTTATTTTTTTTTTTTTAAGATTATAACTCTAGCTGTGAAGAAGCAGTCATGACTAAAACACCGACTAGGTAATAAGAGGAGACAGAATTTTGTATCGACCGCGGAGTCGCGCACACCCGCGGCTGTGTTGAAAAATCGCCCCGTTCGTGTAAACGTAAACTTGAACCAGCTTTTGTTCGTGTCTCCGTTTTCTAGAAAATCGAAAGTTCCCCATGTTTCTTTCGTAACACAGGGGACGATAAAATTTTATTACTGTTTAATGTCGACATTTCTTGCTTGTAGATTTAATAATAAAATAGGTAGCGGTATACATTATAAGACTCGTCAAAAGCATCCATCTTTCACTATTTTGAACATCTCAAAATGTACGTTTTATTTTATAGGTATTTATTGTTTATATTTAAAACGAATTAAACTTTTTTAGGGATATTCAATGAGATTAAAGTTTTATTTATTAAGTTAAATTCACGATTTTTTCAAAAATCTATATGGAAATTGTTCCCCGCTACGAATTTCGTAAAATATGTTCGAGCTAATTAAGAGTGTGTGTAGTCGTCTTATCAAACAGAAAGTAAGCAGACGTTCACGGGAAACGTGTCGTGTTATTTTACAGGTTATGGAATTAGAAACGAAGTTATCGGAGGCTCAGAAGGAGTTCATGGAGAACGCGCCGACGCGCGGCAAGCGCACGCCCGCCGAGTGGATCCCGCGACCGCCCGAGAAGTTCTGCCTCACCGGCCACCGGGCCACCATCACCAAGGCGAGTTAGCGCTTTATACGGATGCATACGTCTATGCACGAATTGTCAACTTCTTGAGATTTAGACTAGAAACGAATATTATTTTGTAGACATGATTTAAGGTATCAATTGTTTAATACTATCGTTGTAGCGATTTATGCATCCGCATACAAATTCTATATATTTACATGTATCGTATCGCAGTATAACGCGCTACGTTAATGGTAATACGATGAATGTTATAAAGTTTACATTTTTCAAAACAATCCTCTTTAATGCTTTATGCGTGCGTTTATTGGTTACTGTAATTGGTTAATTATATAATATGCATCTTAGACGATATACAAGGAAGCATCTTAATTTCTACAAAGCTGCATAAGAAGACACCATTCTTTTTCCTCGTCCTCTAATAGTTACAAATGCAATTTCGTTCAACATAAGGGAGCATAAGAACAAGGAATCAAGTTCATTTCTACAAAGTTTCATAAGATGACGCCCTTCAATGCATGTAAAATTAATCTATCCAAAAACAATGCACCTCTTTCATTTCATCAAACCTGAACTCCCCCACCTGCAGTTGAGTGTTAGAAAGTTGATATTTAAAAAATGTTGCTTATGAAAATAAAAGTTACATAATGAGCTTTCAAATCAAAAGTTGTTTTGAATAATGCCATAAATATAATACTGCAATAAAAACACAATGTTTGTTAGACAAGAGCCCATAGTCAGAGTTCATTACTAAAAACTTTCACTCTGATTCATTGTAATATATTTTCTCAGACATAGTATGGCTTCTATTGTTTATTGTTGAGTCTTCATAAGTGGAAAAGTTTTCCATATTAAAAATTTGATTTAGTGAGCTAAACGTTCCTGGAGTCTTTTCTTATTGTGGAAGAGTTTTTAAAATAGGAATAAGGTGGTGATTTGCACTGAAACCTTTTTACAAAACTGTAAAACCAATAGAAATAAACGACGGGCTGCCCCAAACCTTTTTTTTACATAAATCATAAAACCTGTAGAAATAAAAATAAACCACAGGTTGCACCAAAACTTTCACAAAATCATAAAACCTATAGAAATAGAAATACACTAAGGGTTTCATCAAAATCTTTTGACAAAATCATTAAGCCTGTAGAGATAGAAAGAAATGCACATCGCGTCGTATCAAAACATTTTTACAAAATCGTAAAACGTGTAAAAACAAACTATATGATACACCAAAAAACCTTTTGTCAAAATTAAAAAAATTTGGACATGTAAAAAAAAATGTACAATAAATGATGTTTTGCTCCAATTATATTTTTGTGTTATTAAACGAAGTGTCATGGTGTAATACCAGTATATAAAGATTATTTTGAATTTGATATTGCTTAGTGTTATTTTATAATTTCATAAGTGATAATGTTTGGTACGACCGCTTTAAACCAACAAAATTATCAAAAGTTATATAATATGCAGCTATGCTTGTAAACAACTTGTTTTCCTGATGTTTAGTATGGTAATGTTAATGTTTGATTACAAAATATTATTATTCGTTTTTGCTTCAGTACCGTTGATCTCTTTTAACCAAGTCAAAAAAAAATATTTGTCGAAGCATGGGCATGGGTCTAAACAAATAAATAAAATAGCATTTAAAATTTATATGTGCTTTTGTTCTGTATTTACTCAATTAGTAAAACGTAAACTCACATTAGAAAATTATGTAATTCAATGTTTAAAAGCTTTTGCTGTTAAGATTAGTCCACACATCAAGTCGGATAAGATTGTAAGCAAAGTATGTGACATCATGTAAATTTTCTAATATGTTCAAGTCATTGTTCATTTTATGAAAAAAGATTTTAAATAGAGACAATGTAGTAATTTTTATAGTGCTTTTTTAATACAATAATTTCTTATTTTAAAATTGTTCAATTTTCGATGTCACACCAGGATAGGGGGAGTCTAAAAATCTGACTTTCTAGATGAACACAGGCTCCAAAATAATGAAATTTCTGTGACTTAATTTATGGATGATCTCTTAGTTTAAAAAGAACTGTAAATAATTCTCCATACAGGAGTTACATGCCACAGGAAAAATTGAAAGCACTGTTCTAATTGTATGATGCTTATTTCTATATGCTCACAGGTGATATTTCACCCGCTGTTCAGTCTGATGGTGTCATCGAGTGAGGACGCAACCATTAAGGTGTGGGACTTCGAGAGTGGCGAGTATGAGCGCAGCCTCAAGGGACACACCGATTCTGTACAGGACATAGCCTTTGACCACCATGGCAAACTTCTAGGTAAGGTCTTTTACAGTATTATTTTCTGTATATATAGTTGTGCAACATGATAATACATGAACATCATCATCGTTTCCACTAATCTATGAGTCCACGGTTGGTCATGTACCTTTTCATTAAGATAAATCTGTCATTAGCACCATGTTGGGTTGACATATTGATTGTCAAATCATTATTGATGCCTTTAAAGTTGAAACAAACCATTCTCATTCCAATTCTTGCACTTATTTATTCTCCCTAATATTGCAAATCTCACTGAAAGTGAGACAATGATGAAAAAATAAATTGATAATGTCAAGATATAATATTGTTGATTGAGAAAAAAGTTAAAATTAACACTATGGAGTGGGGTGTAGTTCAATAGGTCTTATAAAATGATACTTCATTCATGTCGGCTATCGGATGTTCACTACTGAATATCAACCTCAATGGCGTGCGATCCTGGGTTATCTATAACCGACAGTGCCGCCCTTTCAATGTTGTCAATCTATAACCTTATGTCACCAGTAGATGTTGATCCTATAATCAAGTGGTTTGCCTATGTTATACCTAAATAAAATTCTGAGATTTTTACTAAATCATTTAAGAAGTATGGTTATATTAATAAAATAATGTATTATTTGGAAATTAATTTTACATGATTTGCAGTGTCGTGCAGTGCAGACATGTCCATCAAGTTGTGGGACTTTAACCAAACGTATGAATGTATAAAGACGATGCACGGCCATGATCACAACGTGTCGTCGGTGGCGTTCTCGCCTAGTGGAGACATCGTCTACTCCGCAAGCCGCGACAAAACCATTAAGGCGTGGGAGGTCGCCACAGGGTCAGTGATTTGTAAAGTTATCAATATTTAACTATCGTTTATAACTATTGATTATCATGAGAAATAAAAGAGAATCATACTTAAAAAAAATGTATCGAGAAGCTTTTTGTCTCAGTATAGCGACTATATGTATCTAATTTAAAAGTTTTAGAAATTAAACTAATGGCTTTCTTCATGTATCTCTATACCATAATGTATTGTATGCAGATAATATTATAAAGGTGCCTATAGTCTTGGAAAATTTTTACAAGGTTGATTATTATTATATTTTTATAATCAATTCATAGGTATTGTGTGAAAACATATAAGGGTCATCGCGAATGGGTTCGTATGGTGCGCGTGTCCCCAGACGGGACGCTGCTCGCCTCCTGTTCCAACGACCAGACCGTACGCATATGGAATGCTGACACTAACGAATGGAAGGTAATACATTGCTGCCTTTAATATGTTTGAGACTTAAGATGAAAGCTGTGATTGCATATGTAACGTGCTGCAATTTTTATTTCTTAACTAATGTTTACATCGTGAGTTTATTTTTGGGGCTTAATGTGATAAAAATGACATATAATTTATAAATTTGCATATTACATTTAATATTTAACTCTGTTAAGAGGAATAGCATAAAATAGTTAAAATAACTAGTTTCAGAGAGAACTTATAATTTCCAAAATATTGAGAAAATTTTACAATAATAGACTAAAACAATCTTTAAAATATTGGTACTCCATCTAGAATTATGTAGTACGGTGGAATCTCAATAACTCGAATGTCAAGGGAAATGCAAAAAAATTCGAGTTAACGAGTTTTCGACTTAACAAGAACTTCGAGATACATATAACTTAACTGCTGAAATTTCGACTTACGAAGTAAACTGTACACAATGGCAATTTTTTCGATTTACTGATGTCGACTTAACGAGGTTCGAGTTATTGAGATTCCACTGTATTATGATATATAAGTATATACAGAACTGTATATTAAGTATATACAGAAAAAAAAATATTTAAAATATCAAAATAAGCATTATTATGTCATAAAAAAATATATGTATACAATATTACTGTATTTTAAATTAGCATATTAATCTTAGGTCAATGAAAATACAAAACTTAAATACAGTAATTATAATTACTGTATTTTTTCAGATGTTGTTTGATTGTTACCAATTCTTAATTGGGTAGTATTAGCAGGAACAAATTATTTAGTGGGATTTATTCTATTGAAGATTTGAAATAACAATAATTTGTTACATTATTGTCACTTCCAAATACGTTCATTATCATTGACCAAGAGAGGAATGTCGAATTTTGTTCTGCTTACGATTGTGTAGTCACTGTTCATCATCGCATCCATAACAAGTAGTGCATTTATCTTTATTATTGTATTATGCACAGGCGGAGCTGCGTGAGCACGAGCACGTGGTGGAGTGCGTGTCGTGGGCGCCAGACTCGGCCACCGCCGCCGTCAACGAGGCGGCGGGCGCGGACAACCGACGCGCCGCGCACGCAGGACCTTTTCTCGCTAGCGGCTCGCGTGACAAGTCTGTCAAGGTCTCAAAGCAAAATATATTATTTACTAATATTATTAGTCTTAAAATCGTTATGTACTAAAATTTGTTTTGTATATGAACTCAGTATTACTTTTTAGCAGGTTTAATGTTACTAAATCAATACATTGATCATGGAAACGGTTCATTAAAGTTCATTATGCATAACACAAATAATTAAAAAAAAAACTTAAGAGGAAGACATTATTTTTCATTATACTACATTTTTTTAAAACATAGATAATATGTTTACTATTATTTAAAGTTTATTTCAATTAAATGTTTATAGTAGACTCTCACTAGAATCAGTAAAATCGTTTTTTAATGCAATTGTTCATAAAATATAGTTATTGCAAAACTGAATAAATACTATATTTAATCTTGTTTAATACATGTTAAAGTACTAGAGATAAAAGTGCGGCTATTATATTTTTTCCTAATATTATGTTGAATGTGATAGATTACTAGAATGTAACTTAACATAACTAGGTTTATTATAAAATGATGTTCATCTTAAGTATTTTACAAATAGATATGTTGGTTAAAAGTAAAAACTTTCATTAATTTTTTATTAAATAAATTATACTTTCATCCTAAAGGGGAATTATTTATAATAATAAAAAAAATGAAATTTCACAGTTAGTGTGTCAAAAAATAAATGAATTCATGATTGACAATATTAAAAATTAATTCTAATAATAATTGAAAACGAATACCACCTATAATTTATAGTGTGAATAGAAGCTATCTGTTATTTAAAACAAAGATGGTACTTACTGTACATATTTGACTTAAAAGTGATAAATGAAATTATAGATTTGGGATGTGAGCACGGGGCAATGTCTGGCGACGCTAGTGGGGCACGATAACTGGGTGCGCGGCGCGGCGTGGCATCCCGGCGGTCGCTACCTCCTCACGGCGTCCGACGACAAGACCCTGCGCGTCTGGGACGTCGCGCACAAGCGCTGTCTCAAGACGCTCTACGCGCATCAGCATTTCGCTACCAGTCTCGGTACGTACCTAAACGTACCTCGCCACATTATCGTCGATGTCATAGTATTAATTATAAGCTGCAGTCGATGCATATTGCATTTTTGTCATATCTTATCAAAAAGAAAAATGTTGAATCTTGTTAAATGAGCAAGGAGGGGATTGTTTGATTCTCTAAAGATTTTTTAGGTTATGTATATCCATTCTGCATTTAACAATACCAATAGATATAGAAAATAGATTTTATGTAAACACAGCCAAAAAAAGAGTAGGAGTTCTCATGAAATTGACAATATTAAAAAAAAACCATTTCATTAACAAGAATTAAACAATTTATACTGTGAATATTGTATTATAATGTCTGTTTTGTTTTTACATGAATTAATTTATGGATTAAAATTTATCTGTTACTTACCAATGAGAAAATAATTAGACACATATTGTAGATATAACTGTCTAAAGTGAATAATTTTCTATTTGCAGATTTCCACAGGAGTTTGCCGTATGTGATAACGGGCAGCGTCGATCAGACCGTCAAAGTTTGGGAGTGTCGCTAAAAGCATTGCCATTTTAGTAACTTAACTCACCGATGATATCCTTATCATTACTTTCATTTTTTAATATTGCAATTGAAAAATATACCATTATTTTTTTTGTATGATGAAAAAATGATTTTGATAATTTATTAATGATATTTCATACTTCATGCTCCTGATATTGTGCTTTCGTTTACTTGACGATGCTATGTTCTTATTACGAAACATTGTATTCTTTGAATGGACTTTTTTTTGTAATCATAACACAAGTCTTGAAACTATCTTTTAAATATAATTGCTCATATTTGTATAATAATATGTCCTAGTTGCATCAGACATTCCATTATATCGAATTCATAGGGGATATTTAAAAATAATTTAGTTTGATACATAATCTTTGCCAAATTTTAGAAAAGTTTGGTAAAGCATACTCAATATTGATTATTTATCAGTAGCATAGCATTCGTCGCGTAGCCGACGGCAACTATCGAGTGAGCGCTAAAAGCTGTGTTATAATTTTTAACATTTCATTATTCTATGTTTATTTTATAGTTATTGTTTATTCATAAGTGCGTTTAGAAATAAATTTATTTTGGTATAAATAGATAAAAAGAATGTTTTCTTATGGCGATCACCCTAGAGAACTCGTACCTTGAATTATTGTTAGTGATTTAGTTTAACTAAAATTTCGTTTGTTCAGTTGTTGTAATTATTGATACATGACAAAAAAAAAATGGAGCGAGTGGTCGCATCGGGTTATTTGCAATATTAATGCGACACTCCGGTTCAATCGCGAACAATTTGTAAATAACCGCAGCTTCCGACATTTCGACTCTCCTATCGATTGAAATCCATTGTGTTTGTTTGCAAATGTGCCAACAGCATCAATGGGGTTCTGTGGAGATAATATATCTATAAATGAAATATTACTGCAATCACGTGTAACGTCGTTTAGTGGGACTATGGATAGTGCATGTATCCTATATGCTTAAAAAAAAATAAAGATTCTTATAAAGACTTATTTTAAGTTTTGGCAGTTCAAAACTTTTACTATAAGTTAGAGCAATCTATTAAAAGAAATTTGTTTTAGCTTTATTTATTTTTTATTACCTATAAATAAAATACATTCATATTTATTATTATTTTAAGAAAGTTGGTTTGTCACATTGTTTGTGTAGCTCCGTTCAGTAATTTTTAATTCGTTGTATGTTTTCGGATTATTCATAAATGAATTTGCTTTACGATGAGTGATAAATTAATTTTTAACTATCATGCTTAGTCGTTGAAAATAAATAATAATTACTCAGTTTTTTTTATGTTATTTTATTAAGGTAGCTAGTTACAATCGTTTGGTCATAATTTGATATTGTGCAGTAAATTAGTTATTTATGAGAGCACGTGCGGTGCTGATTGCTGGTATTCTTGCTAGAAATTAGATTTACCTAGCTATAGTTGAGTATTATACCATTAGATGCTTGAAGTGATTGCACTCGAATACCCATTGTATATTGTCAACTTTGAACATCAATAAATAAAGTTAAAGCCAATTATTGTGGAAATATGTGCTTTTATATATTTATATGATAATATCAGTAACTGAAATCTGCTTTAAACATATGTTTTGCTCAGATGTGTTGTATGTGGTCGATGCAAATTGCACTCATTTGTTAACCTGCTAACTCTTAAGGTTATTACTTGTAATCTTAATACATAAAATTCTTTAGTCATTTTATCGGCGCTCTCATATAACAAGTTGCCAAAAGAATTTTCTGTATTTAGACCCCATATTATAGCATCGTTCTTTGTCTAAATTTATATAGAATATAAACAACAGAAATTGATAGAATTCAGTTCATATTTTCTGTAAATAAAACACTTGAATAATTTACATATTTTTGTGTTCGTTACCCGATTTACTACTTCTTGAACTTATTAATACGATCGAAATTAAACAGAAATCACCGCACGTATTTACTGTCCGGTTTGCGTGGAGACGCCAGCCGACGGATAATAAGATTGCGCATTCCTTGAGAACAAGAAATCGGTTGCCTTTGAACGCTTACTGTCAGTCGCTTATTTTAAATGTTTCTGATTTACGGTCTACTGACTTTCCCTATACCCTCGCTACTGAACTTACCCTATGCGAAGGTGCATAGACTGCAGAAGCGGGCAATGAACGAGCAGTGGTGCTAGCGAACAGTTCTCGATCCAACAGTTTTTTTTGTTTTTAAAAATGCCGATACAACTTTGGAGTGTGTTCACACGGTATAATTTTCTGTGGATTAGCTTAGAATGATTTAGCCCAAGCAACATGGAGAGGCTGAATATTGTTTGAATACTAAAATTTCGCGAAACTATAACATAATTGGCTGGATAGTTTTATGTAAGAGTTTACACTGATCTTATTCAAGGAATTTGAACATTAAAATTTTTCAGTCTACAAAAGAGCTATGTGATAGCAGAATAGTTGCGAGACAAAAGAACAAGTTTAATAAGATCCTTACAAAGACTCTCACAACTTTTATAAAGCAATTTCATATTTATTATTATTCATGGGCTGTCATTTGAGTTACCATACCATATGTGGTCCATAATTATGTGATCTGTTGTAAAGTACATGTCAACTTCAAAGTTGTGAAATGAAATCCAAAGCATGCTTACATATTTTAGCTTAGTGCATCACATTTGACAAATAAATCATGAGAATATAGAAAACAGAAAGTAAATTTTTGTACTATGAATTTCAAAAAATAAAGTTTCTTTGTGTCTGCCGCCATTGTGAACATAATTCCAAAAATTTCATTCTCAAAAAAATTCATCTGTTCAAATAATAATTTTAAATATTTTGCAATGTACTGTTCCAAGTAGCTAAAGGTTTTAAGTGTTTTTAAATCGAGTATAAATATTTTTTAGGTTTTAGGAATTTTCATTGATAAATCTGTGTTTTATTACATTTTGCATTTCTTATACCTTAATAAATTTTGCTTGTTTATTAAGCCAGTGTTTCTATAAAAACAGTAGAATACTAATATTTTCTAAAACAGAGCTATATGTGTTAACTGTAATTCCCAATTAAACCACTTTAGTTTTATCCAAAAATTTTCAATTTATAACAGGATATCTGAATCTTCTGATGCAAACTGACATATCTGGAAAATTTGAAAAACTGCATAGAAAACTGCAAGATTCGTTCAAATCGGTCGTTTCGTTCGTAAGATATCTGCCAAACATTCCAAAATAACAGCTGATGATTTTGAACTCGAAAATGTGATCATTATTGTGAACAAATTTTCATGCAATCCGAGCTTGAAAACATTATTGCACAAAACAAGATGAGAAATTTAAGGGCTGACCTGCAAATTTGTTTTGTCCAAACTTTTCATTACTGCAGTTAGTCATTTTTACGTAAGCAAGAGTGTAGTTAATTTTTTTCAAGAAAAGTACGAAAATAACCGAGTAATCACAATTTTAAATTACCAATTAGATAAGGAGTGCGTTAGTACAGTTCGCCGCACATAACTGTGCGCAAAACATTAATTTTGGAGAGCAGCCGAAGGCAGGATGAGGTACAACGTAAAGGGGGCATGGTATCTATAGCAATGGATTCCAGCCATGCTAATATGCATGCGTGTAGTCGTTTCCCTTTCTGCGCAACTCTTACACGTTTCCTTGCGGTCATTAAAGTACAGGCGCGTAAACAAAAATAAACAAGTGTACCTGCGCGGCGGTGGCCATTTTAGGTCAAGTTATACGCGTCGGAATGTAACGTGTAACGAATGACATTGTAGCGAGCGCTATATATAATACATGTTAAACTCCGTTTTGAAACAAAGATGATAAAGAATCGTTATTGGCATAGTATTCGTTGTTCTTTTTTAACCATTTTCAATTTTGACTTTTAGTCACCGTGTCTTAGTTTAAATTTTTGATCAAGTAATATTTTTTGTTCAATATTAGAACTGTACTAAAATGATTATAAAAGATGATGTAATTTATATTCTAGCTTAACATACAGAACCATGCACGAATCTGCCGTTCTTATTGCCTGCGAATAATGTACTGCGGCAATGAGTTGCAAACGCTTCCCGACCCTTCCTTCTCCCCCGTGTTCCTATTTTACACCATTGCGACACTTGTGAGTAACTTCACAGCGGCAGAGATTCGTGTGTTGTACTGTAATTTATATGTAAAACTTAAGAGGCTACTCCACCGTTGCGAATGCTACGAACGGTTATGCTGCAATGTACTTACATGTATCTATTTCTCTAGCGCGTGTGTCTATGATTCTACTCCAGTGCACACCGGGCCTTACTTCACTGCCCTACATATCGTAGTTCAGCCACACGCGACGTGTATGCCAATGATGTCATATCGTATCTAATTTGTTCAGGCTTATATCGACTTTATGCGGTTGCCAGGCGAGCGAGCTCGATAACGATAATTGTGTTCATCTGTTATGCGGAAGTGAAAAATACGCAATTTTTTCATTAAGAGTGGACTAGCCACTTTAGTTTCACGTATAAATTACAGTACAACACACGAAACTCTGCCGCTGTGAAGTTATTCACGAAAGCGTCGCAATGGCGTAAATAGGAACGCGGGGAAAAGGAGTGGTCGGGGAACGTTATACCTTCGCATTTTATCATTCGCAGGCAATTCAGAGCGGCAGAGTTTCGTGCGTTGTACTTAACGACGATTTCTATACATCCTGTACAAGTCAGTTATTATAACTCTTTGGCTTTCTTATGTCACAGTGTCCTATTTACATTTCAGATCTTATTACGTTAAGTAAGCCTTTCTTGTATTTGACATATAACAATATGTAACTAATTATTTGAGAAAGGCCCTAACAATTTCAATTTTTATTTTATAAAGTACTGCTTTTCAAGTTTATTTATATAGGTATCCTCCCAGGAAAAATGAGATAACAATTTTAAACATTGTTTTATTTAGTAGAAATTGGTGTTAATTACATAGTTGTCATGTTATTGGTTCTCGACAACAATGATACTACAAGATATATTCTACAGATGGCACTATACGTGTTATATTGTGTATCTAAATGTTTTTTCTTGGAAATGAATATATGCAACTTTTGGCATGGTACGTTACCACATTGCCGCGACTACCTCGGCGACAAAGACATACAAATGCATATTTCGGTTGACCTATCTACTAAAAGTTAAGCTACACATACAGAACATGACACAGAGGCAGAAAAGCTTAGATACTAGTGCACCACTTCGCCGCCGCTATTTAATTTTCTACAATACAATTTTTGTTAATGTATTTATAAAAATATATATATATTGCTGTGATTTCTTTTGAGGTATATTTATTATGAGGTTTTTTTATTATGAGGTTTTATGTGGCTTTAAAAGTCAGAGAAGGTGGCTGCAAAATTAATGTTTTTCGCAGCCAATAAATCGGTATATACACCTGACAGTACAAGTTGCTTAAGAACCTAATGCACTTTTAAATAGGTAGGTACCTACCTATACAACAATACCTCATATGGTAGTGTGCAATAAAACTTTTTGATGTGAAACATCTATAGGCGCAGGGTAAACCGGATTGTTAGCGCGGCGACGGTTGCCGTGGCGACAGGTCGCCACGCTATACTAGGGTATATATATATACAGTCTATTTATAGTAGAGTGCACTGTGTGGCGACGGGTCCCCACGCTATATATATATATATATAGTCAAAATGTATACCGTAGTAAACAGCACTATCGAACCGAGTAAGAAGGGAGTCGCACAGTCGCTTGCGCATGGCGACATTGGCGACGCATCGCCACATCATACGCACTACTACCTGTGGGCTATATATATCTATACTATGGCGTGGCCACTCGTCGTCGCCACACCGTACACATTACTAAATTTTGATTAATATGATTATATTTTTGGTTAATTATTGATTATTAATTATTATTCATTATTACTGTGACAAGCAATTGTCATAGCAATACTGTCAAAGAAAACATTAAATATAACTATTACTGAAGTAACAGATGAAATTAATTAAGTTGTGGTAACGTGAAATTAATATTGAATTTTTGTATTTAATGAAAAATGTTTATTAAATAAATAGTCATTCTTTTCTGTAAAAAAATCGTCATATTTAATTTTTCCATTATGCTATATTTAATTCCTGTCGTAATCTTGTCTTTAATCCATATTACTTGTACAAACTCGATGCTTCACCTTTATCAGGCGTCCCGTGATTACTCACATTTTTTTCTTTCAAAATGTGCGTGAAAAGCTACGATGAAATAAAACAAAGATCGTCATACATCGCCGTCTTATAATCTCAACCTTAAAGTTTAGTTGAGTAGCCTCGTGGTAAGACTGGTAAGTCGTAAACGTCATTTTGTTTCTCTTTCAAACGCCCGGCAGGCGTATCGTTCGCTCTTCTATACACGCGTACACTAATATTTCATGGGCAAAAATAAAAACGGACAATGATCTTAAGTATTTTGTAGCCGTTGAAAGATAACGATACGGGTCGCTAATTGTATAAAACTGTCGCTTAACAGTCGTTTTTACGGAAGATGCGTATTGTGGTACGAAGCGAGGCGGTCGAATACTTTTTGATGTAGCACCAAAATATATCTTCCTCCGCAAACGACTGCTATGCGACAGTTTTATGTGAGTAGTGATCCGTATTGTTAATTGTCAACGGTAACATAATACTTGGGTCGTTGTACATTTTTATCCCTGTCCGTGAAATGTACGATATACTAGTATATTTTGCGGCGCATATTGTTTATTACTGGCGAGTGACAGCTGGCGTCTTCTCTATGGATAGCGGCTTTTTTGTATGATTGACGAAAAATTAAATACAATAATTATTTATTGTGTGATAAGGTTTTATATAAAGTAAATGACATTCATTTTAGATTGTAAACTCAAGACTTATACTGTCTTTATTTCGTAGAATACAATATAACACTAGAAACACGTCATAACATGTTTTTTTCAGAACTAACGTCTCGTACAAAATGCAGTTTTTTTCTCAAAAAGAACGAATAAATAACTTGAAGGTATCCTATATACAATTTCAATTACAATATACGAAGCAGTTAATGTCTATAGACGTCTATCTTTTAAAAATGTATCGAAATTGTATATTACCCTTTCTTATAAAAAGTTTGTTCAAGAATAGTCTTTAATTTATACAAGGGTAGTGCAAAAAGTATGCACGCACACAACGCCCTAAATAAATTGATGACTTTCAAGTATAGGCTTTACATTCGAAAGTGAGGGTTTCATACCTTTTGGTTTTTTTCTGTTAAGGAATAAATTATTTGAATTACATCAATTCTTTTTCTACAAATTAACTATGTTCCATGAAATAGAACGAGTTTACTAAATATTTGACGTTTAATCGTTTTCACCAAAAAAATATTTTTTGCTATATTGGTAAAGACGAAGTATAATATATTCTTTGATCTCACTTTTGACTAAAAAGAACTTACTAAATGCCACCGGTTGTTCAAGTGAATAACTTGAGATGTTCAAATATATTTTATAAAAAAATTTTTTTTGCTTCACGCGAAAATCTTGGGTAACTTCGTTTTAATAATACAGATAAACACAAAAATCTATAAACAAAACGAAAAATTACCAAAAACAAAATCTAAATAATGAAGTCCTTTCCAAATTTTTTAACTCCGTTGTCAAATAAACTAGAAGGTACCATATCTTTTTCAATTTTTTGAATAAATATTGCAATGAAAACTAAATACTCACTCATGAAATGTAATCCCTCATGCTTTTATGTCCTTTCCTCTTCTGGAACAGCGGTCTTTTGTAATGCAAAAAAGCATTTTCAAACTAACAGCTGCCTCTTACAATCATGCACGTAGTTAATTGTCCAATGACATACGTGCAACTTTTAAAATCCTTTGAGATTTAGTGGGACATTGCCCGGTGTTGCAATAGATAATTTTATTTGTTTTACTTAATCATAGTTGAGAAGCTAATTCTAAATTTATTTGTGTACTAGCGGCCCGTTCCGGCTTTGTACGGGTGGATATTTATTTTTTCAACATTTTGTGATAAACGCATAGTAAATGTATCTTTATTCAGAACATAAGTAGTATTTTTTTTTCAAATTACTATTTGTATTATTCTTATAAACATTTATATTTTTATTCATCAACCTATTTTTATTCTCAGTATTATTTTTATTTTTACATTTTATTCATATTATTTTTTAGTTTTATGTACTTAAATATTTTCTTTTTAAGGGATTGTAATTTCTTTTGCTTGATTTTATTGTTTATATTTCTTAATTTACATTTTTATTTTATGCTTTAAGTAATGTAATTTTGTAGATATTTGCCTTTTTTCATATTTTTTTCACATTTTGGGATAAACGCAGATTAAAATTAAATTCTTACAATCACTTAAAAATATGCTAGTTAAAACGTACATGACTCAATTTGTTCAAATATTCAAAATTAAAAACAAATACTTCAATCTTTAAGCTGATCTTCATTGAAATTGAAATATCAACATAACATTTTCATGTAATAATAACGTAATAATAATTTAAAAAGTAAGTACAGGTATTGAAACAGTCTTCAATACGAAATGATTTATTTGGATAAGGATTAATCATAAGGTATGGATAACATGGTCTGAGTTTGGTTGGCATTTTCATCAACTTTTAAAATATTAAAAGGAGTTGTAATGACTTAACTATAATAGTTGGACATATGGTATCAGGAAGTTTTTTGTAGATATTGACATGTTCTTTATTATTGTAGATTTTTTTTGTTCTATCATCAATAGTTTCTGCAGCGCACGCGAAGAAAGACACTTTTTTGGCTATTTTTTTTATATCTTAGGGAACATTATTGAAGTTTTAGTTAGGATCCCTATTTTTTTTTCTAGTAACAAATATAGCCTATGTTACTCAGGGATAATATAGTATTCTAGTAGTGAAATAAGTTTTGAAATCGGTCCAGTAGTTCTTAAATTTATTCATTACAAACGTACAAAATTACAAATCTTCTCTCTTTGTACATTAGTATAGATATTGCTACATAATTCTATGGCAGTTTACATACGACTCCCCTTGTGTAACTTTATAGGAATCCATAAATATAATGGCGGAGTTATAAGGCTTAAGGATGGATGGATGAATATGACGAAACTGTAAGGGTTTCACCGATATGCCATTTTAATACAGTCAGAAAAAATAAAATATTTTATTATTTCAACTTTCAGGGAATTGACAAAGACATTATATTAAGGTCGGTGATTGCGTTAGAATCAGAAATTTAAATTATATAAACCAGATTAAGCAGGGTATAGACTGACTGGTTTGACATCTTCACAGTTGTTAGAGTGGTGGTAAGACTCGGATGTGTAGACTTATTTAAGGATAGCTGTCTGTATGATCTGAAAGTGTATAAATATGGACTAAAAATGGGTGAGGAAACTGTCAAATGTCTCTTGTACGCCGACGATCAAGCGATTCTCGTTCTATCCGCGTGCGAGGTTTAGGAGAAGGTAATTAAAAGTAACAATTCTGTTTTGAAATAAGGTATTAAAGTAAATGTCAACGAGACAAAGATTATGGTAATTGAAGGACACGAAAGCACGTTTGAATGCGATATATGCATAGAAAATGAGACAATTGAAAGAAGAGTATATCGGAGAAATTACGTGAATGGGATCTTACTTGATGTTGTAGATAACGCGATTCTCATGATAAGGGTGTTTGGCTATCTATAAGGAAGTTTTTATCTCCACGGTTATCTACATTAGTGAAAGTTGTGTATCGTAGAAGCAAAATGAACATAGAATCAATGTAGTGGAAATGCGATTTCTGCGTAGGATGTGTGGAGTGCCTTTGAAAATAGATATAGCAACAATAATATCAGAAAGTGACATGAAAAACTAAAACAGGAAAATGTATACTGAGATGATTTCGCCATATATTCACGGCCGTAGCTAGGGGGGGGATTGTGGGGCAATGCCCTACCTTGAAACCACAATGCCTTACTTTAAAAATACCAAAAACTGAAATAAATTATGATAATTAAATTATTTGTTCATAGTTTGAGATAAAAAAAATTGTCTACGAATAGCTATTGAATGTACATCACTGACCTAGAGGTCAGTGATATACATGGTGATTGATTTAGGAGCCCGTGCTTCGAGAGCAGATCAATTATGATAATTTTTTTACTTCCGCCCTACCTGTAACCAATGCTGCCCTACCTCAAATTCGACTCTAGCTACAGCCTTGCATATATCGTACAAAAATGAATGAAAGCAAACTGACAAAACAAATCAACAGAGTGAATGCGTCTAATGGAGGCGTCGGTGAAAGGCGACCTAGAAAGTCATACTAAAGAAAGATTAAATTTTAAGCACTTAAAACTGACGTGCTAGCATGAAACGATAGATGGATGTCAGTAAGTCTTAGCAAAGTAAGAGAGATAATCAAACGACCCGTATGAAGATCTGTTAAGTCTGGCAGTTTAATTGATAGGTAAATGAAAATTTGTTATAAGTAAAATAAAATTTGAAACGTTTATAAGAAATAGTGATCTGACATAAACTCAATACTAGAAATTAAAAAAGTTATTTACATTTTAGTCGGCTATGCAAAATCACAAACTCATTTAGGGAGTTCTGTATGCGCAAGTTCAATAGGGTCCCTGTGTGTATTATTAGATTTATCCTTACATAAATTTAAGAGCATTCTTGAACAATCACTCAGTAAAAAAAGCTATTGAAGAATTCCGAATATTTGAGGGACAAATATCCATATGTATATGCGGGTCGACTTTAACCGGGCTTTTTCGTTCATCAAAGTTTTGTATTTGTTTTGCAATACTTGATAAAAGAAGAAAAAAAGCTGATTAGCCTTAAATTTCTTGTTTGTTATTTTTTTTCTTTTTTTTTTTTGGTTCGAGGAAGTGGAAATCTTCACGGACGAAAGATTCGGCCACGCGACCCAGAGACTGGATTATGTGGGATTTTACCCACTGAAACCACCCATTGGGTGACTTATGTAACGCGTATATGTCCGACGTGGAGTAAATATGCGTTGGCGGGCGGATGAAGGAACAGCAAACAAGGTTTAGACCCGCGTCGCGTGGGGAAAAGATCTATTGATTATTAACTCAGGCTTACCGGCCCAGTATGGGATGCAAGGAGTTAACTTTAAACGAGTTAAAATTTACTATTTTAATCGCCTCTACGTGTGACGCGTGTTCAATAAAGTGATATTAATTTCTCCGTCGGGTTCGCGGCGGTGCGGAATTTTTCGCGAGAATCGAGTTTTCGTTGGTGTCAATAATGGATACGACATTAGTTGATTCAGATCGTCCGCGGCGGATGGATTTTGTTTCTCCGCTGGCGGACGCTTCGCGGTTCGGCCGCTCCGCGGGCGTAACTGAGTGTTGATGAGACCGCGCGCGCGAGCGCTCGACGCGGCGCGGCCTTCTCGGGCGGGGGGGGTTCTTTTTGTAGCACGCGGGCATCCTAGGTAGTTGGCCGTGTGGCCTTTTTGTTTACATAAGACGCAGACGGGTGGACCGTCTGTGTCCTTATTGCGCGTGCATTGCGCTGTGTCGTGGTTGCCAAGGCATTTGACGCAGCGCGCAGGATTAAAACAGTGACGGGACGAGTGCCCGTAGGACTGGCAGTTATGGCACTGCCCGGGTAAGCCGCGTTTGCGGAGCTGCTCCGCTTTAACACAGGAGAGGGAGCATAAGCTCCTGATTTTAAAGAAGGCGGCTTTCGTCGCCTCGGCTGTGCCGGAGACCAAAACCAAGTCGAGGGGCTCGCGGAAGCGGTTCTGTATACGACGTACCGATTCGACCGGGGGATGTTGAGATAAGAGGTCTTCTTTGGCCTCGTCAACGGGTATTTCCTTAGGGACTCCCCTCAGGACTACCCTGATTTCGTTATTTTTGAGGAAAAACTTCCTAAAGTGTGAATTGCCAAAAAATTACACGTATTTCAAGTGTTATTTTATAAACTATGAAACAAAGATATTTCGAATTTTGGTACTTTTTCTATTTATAAAAAAATATATAAGCTTCAATTTAAATGGCAATTTTTATTGTTAATATCAGTGCTTAAGAGAGGATGACCAAGATCGGCATTTGACTGGTATTGGAATTGAAAAGGAAACCAAAACCAAATTTGACATTGGAATCAGAATTGATATCGAGATCAGAATTGATAGCGAAAGCGGCTAATATAAAAGGTGAAGGAATTCATTCTATTTCTACGCGAACGAAATTGTGACCACATTGGAATTAAAAAAAAAATTGTTAAATTTTAATTTGCGTCTGATGAAGCGGACGGATAAAAATTAATATTTTGTGTAAACAGAGTTATAGTCAAGTTTGATATATATATATATATACATATCAGTTAATATTTTTTATACTAATAATTATATTAAGTCTGGGAATTTTTTTTTTTCGTATTTTGTAAGTAAAAAGTTGTAGTGAAATCTCTCTTTAGTTGTGCTATTTGTATTTGTAGTTTTGTACCATTAAAAATTAAAAAGATAACATTTTACAAAAAGAACAATAAAAAGTAAAAACTGTGTCCCGCCATTTTTTTATTGTTTTTTTATAGTGGGTTGTACACCCACCAAAATAATGAACCTAAAGCAGAAATTCGATAAATTTTGAAATTTTATTACAAGGGAAAATGCAAACATGTCGCGAAAAAAAATTGTAACGCTCATGGACTTAATGCAGTATCGGTAAGAATAGAACAAAACTGGTTCAAGCGTTTTCAGCCTGGTAATTTCGATGTCAGTGATTAACCTCGCTCTCGTCGACCTGTTATATATAAAGTCGATGCCATTTTGGAAAAAGTAGAACAAGATCGGCAAATTGGTTCTTACGACATAGCTGAAGAGCTGGAAATTAACCACAAAACAGTTCTGACTCATTAAAAAAAGCTGGGTATATAAAAAAGGTCCATACTTGGGTTCCAAACAAGCTCATTGAAAGAAATCTAATGAATTGTGTACTCATTTACAATTCTCTATTGAAACGTAATGAAACTGAATTGATTGATTACTAGTGATGAAAAAATGAATTACTTACGACAAGTATGTTCGAAAAAAATCGTTGTCAAAAAGCAAGCGAGCTTCACAGCCAAACCCGGATAAACTTGCAATAAGTGGATGTTATGTGTGTGGTAGGATTGGAAGAGCTTTATTCATTATGGGCCTTTACCATTTTGAAAAACCATTAATCCGAGTCTCTACTGCTAATGAGACTCAAGCAAGAACTAGAAAAAAACGGCCGGTATTGATCAACAGAAAGGGTGGGGTATTTCATCATGATAACGCCAGACCACATACATCTTTAACTACTCAGAAAATATTGAGAGTGTTTGGTTGAGAAGTGTTAATGCATCCACCTTATGACCCTGATCTTGCACCCTTATATTTTCACTTCTTTCGATCTCTTCAGAATTCTTTAGATTGTGTTAGGTTAACAATCAGTAGAAGACTGTCAAAACTACTTGTCGCAGTTTTATGATCAGAACTCCCAAAATTCATACAATAATAGGATTATGCCACTACCTACAAAATGGCAAAAATTTGTTGAACAGAATGGCTTATACATGTTATAATTAAATGTAAATAAAAGATGATGAAAAATTATTTTGAATTTGTATATAAATACGAAAAACTTTTACCCGAACTTAAAAATGTTTGGATAAATTAGTCAAGACGAAGTGAAGAGCCGAAATTTCGAAGTTGTAATTCACTATGTTACAATTTTGTAAATTATGTTACATTATGTAATTAATCTTGTTTGAGTTTGCATCCTCAGTTCTTGTCAAAATCTATAGACTGCGTGTATAAAATATTAGTGAAAAAATGTTATAAAATATAGAGTTAAATTTAGAAAAACTGAAATACATAATGCAAGATCGGACTATAATGGTAAAAAGCTAATAAAATCATAGACATCATTACAAGGTTGGAAGGGCTTCTCAAGAACAATCCAGGAATACCCATAAACATTACATGACTGCCGGGGATGTAAAATAATAAAGGTGTCCCAGCAGATCAACGACGGGACTAGTACACTTGTGGCTGGGGCGACCAAGGCTAAGCAAGTGGATGATGTGATTGTTTCTATATCAACGCTGGACTGTATAGACATCGATTATGTGTGAACACAGATTATTGAAGTCACATTTAGCAGCAGCTAGTGCATGTTTCGCTGCTACCTACACGAAATCCGTAGGATTTCTTAGTATGTATTCAAAAATAATTATACGTAGGTATAATTCGCTTCAAGATAATATTGTCTGTCACGTATTCACGTAAAATACAAGGCCCGATTTTTTTTTATGATTTTGGTAGATCTAGTTTTTTGTTAATCTAGATTCCAGATAAAAAGTATACAGAATGTTCGATTGTCGTTCTGTAGCCAAATGCAAATGCGATGTAATGTGGTCGACTGTCATGTCTTGTGGTCATGTCACAGACGTTTCCATATGAGTATTGTCATGTGAACTTAGAAGTGAGTGGACGTAAAATTTAGTCTCGGAAAATTATTCTATTATTAAAATTGACTTGAAAAATGGATATAAACGAATGTGCAAAAGAGTGGGAAGATCTGCTAATTGATTACAAGAGATTAGAAGTAAGTTGCGTGCATAATCTTCGCATGGAAAACTTAGTTCGTATTAGTAATTTAGTAGCTTGATACCAATATTAATGAAATAATAAAAAAAAATTGTATATACCAAGGAATCAAATACGATGCCATTTTTCCAATGTGTTTTTTAGCTTCCTACGAAATAATATATTGTCTATAAATGTATATTCTCATTAATTTATAATTTAGCGTTTCTGGGTATCCAAGAGTGGTTCTAAAGGTTACTATTTAACCTTAGTGTAGGTACAAATAATTATTTTACGTTCATTGTAATTTCTTGAACAAAATGTAATAATTAATATGAGTCATCATAATATGCTTTGTTTTTGCAACATTTACAGGTTAATAAGGATAATAGATTATTTAAATGTCTGGATTAAAAATTATATTGATATTACTTCATATTCTGTTTAAATTAACATAATCAGCTAAAAATTCCATTTTGTCAGAATTTTGTTCTAGAAAATATATAGGAACTCTATATGAGTGCCTGGCTACCAGCTGTTGGCTTACGATTTTCAAATGCAAAAACCTGAAAACAAAGATAAAATTTATATTTATTTTTCATACGTTCTCAAAATTATGTCATTGTGTTTGGTGAAGCTGACATATCTTAAATGGTGACAATCAAACAATATCATTCAAAAATTCAATTCGCTTAAGTGACTGCACTGATACTGCTCTATCGTGCTTGCATTATCATTAAGCGGAAAGATTTTACATGGCCATGTATAATCACCCGGGTACTTAATGAAATGAACATATAAAAAATACAACTGAATAGTTAATTCACAATTATTTTTCTAGGACAATTCACACATATGCAGGGTTTGTATCCATACTGCACCGATTCTACTTTCGCATTTCTTCAGCCATATCAATGTTTTTCGGCTATATATACATAAACAGGTGTGCCATTATGGATAATGAAATGTATATGAGACACTTATATTCATAACAGCAAGCAAGGCCCTATTCACTTTATTTCTTCCATTTGTATTCTTCAATATCATGAATGTTTACCATCAATTGTAAACAAACACCTCAAATTGATACACTATTGCACATGTTTAATTCTCTCCTCCTACTCGTATATTGCATTGTTGCCATATGTGATTTGTTAGTTAACAAATGCTTCAAATAAAAAATTAGTAATTTTCTTTAAACATCGAAAACCAATAAGCTTCCATGAATCTATTGTTGAACACGGTAAAGCAAAAATGTTCATAATAAGTAGAGAACTGTGGTCTCTGTTTATCCTTTTGGGAAATAGGTAAGCAATGTTTTTTGTGTTGTATTAGATATTTCACTACTCTGTGCCACATACCCTCCAGAATTATGATTGAACAATATGTTGTTCAGACTGAAGACTATATGCTGACTCAGTTTGAGTATAGCTGCTAACAACCATTGCCACTAAAGCGGTAATGATGTCTTGGATCGGTAGCTTATCATGCTCTTTGAGGCACAAAGCGAGTGGTTCAATTCAAATTATAGCTAAGTTTGAAATTCAAGTGATTTCAAGTCTGCTTAACATTCAACCCAACACTTTCTTGTTGGAAGGCAACAGTTTCTCCTATAGCCATTCTCACTCTGAGATATCTGTGTATATACAAAATCTTTAACAAATATATGTAGTGAAGTGCAAGCTTGGCATGAAGTTGAAAATGAATGTTATGGCTATTAAAATTCTATACAACAAAACTATTGGAAAATTGTACATGTGTTGTTTTCATTTGCTATATACTTCATTGTTTTCATTAGCTTTCCTCCATTGAATAATAGTATAGAATCTTTAATGATTCTTAGAAGAGAATTAGACTTTTAAGAAATTCTCAGAAGGGTATCATGCTTAGGGGCATTGACTCCTTAGGTTCTCAGGAGCTTCAGCATCCAGAAGGTACAGGTGTGCAGTAAAAGGAAATGAGTAGTCCATGAGCATAAGCTCTCAATAACTTTCCTGACAGTCGGTATCAATGTTCATGCTTAGAGTTCCCCCAATAGCAATAAATGAAGATTACTATCTTTGGAAGTTTTAGTGAACGTCTGACATACAAATTTCATGTTTCTGATAATGTTTTTGTTCAGTGTTTAAAGTGGATCGTTATTGATAGTCCAATCTGCACTTGAGTTTGAAAAACATTCATTACTTAGCTTAAAGTTGTTTACTTTTTAAGTGATCACTTCTTAATAGTGAAATGAATTAATTATGAAGTGATTTGAAAGGTAAAATGAATTTATATTTATCATTGTATGCCTACTATTAATATAGTAAGATTTAAATATAAGGACATAAACAAATTTTTATCAATACTGAAGTGATAGTTTCATATGTTTTTCACATAACCGTTTTAATTGCATTTGTCTGTACTGTATAATAGGAATCTATTTCAAATCAGCTATTCTTCTAATGTAATTTGGTTGAAAATTGATTCTGAATTTTAATGACATATTCAAGCCTACTTAACACTCTTATACTGAGACTCAGGTTGAACTCTATTAATATTGCCATTCTAAATATTTTCCTTTATAAGGATTTTTAGTTCTTGCTTCTGTTACTTTATATATATATATATATATATATAAATATACCTACATGCTGGATTGATTTAGATTTCTTCAATGAACAGTAAAGTAATCTAATATTTTTGTTTATTCGAGGCGATAAGTGTTATTTTTTGTTATAATTATATAATAGATGAAATACGATTCATTAAGGGTTTTTATTGTTCACCTTGGAATTTTTTACACCTTAATTATCTGGTCTGCATATAGTAAACATCCTACGTTCAAAGTACATATTATATTTTTTCTCAATGTTCGGCATTTTGTCTCTAAAAGTACAACTATCGTTCAAAATAATCGTATTTGAACATAGTTGGAGACAATATAAATGTTATACAAATTACTACATTATTGGTTTTTTTTTAGAATGTAAACAAAGAGTATGCTGCTAAATTGGAAGAAGTTGGTGACCTACAAGCAACATGCACCAAGGAGCTGACACACCAGAGATATCGCATATCACTTATCACTAATGCACTCAAAAGATTAGAACAAGGCCTCCCAGGTCAGCGATTTGTTCTAATGACCACTGATAAGAATAAATAGCTTGTAGATTATATTGTGATCAATTAGGTACTTGCTTGTGTTCATGTTATAAGTAGGCCATTATTGTTATTTGTTGCTATCGGGTAAGTGGAAAACAAGCTTGTAGGATCTAGTAGTTTCATTATGCAAATATGAAATATACATTTGAAGCAGATTTGACTTTGAAGCTATGATTAGATCAAGTCAGCATTGCTAAATGTCGCTCACCATAAAAGACCTTAGTACTGCGATTTAAGTCTTGAACTCTCTTAGAAAACCGAAACAGAATCTTCTATTAGGTATTATATGATGTTGAAAAACATGATGTAGCTTGTACTTTGATTTAACTGTACTGCAAATACCAAAAATGTGCTTGAAGATTTGACTTTGAAGCTATGATTAGATCAAGTCAGCAACGCAGAATGTTGCTCATAATAAAAAACCTTAGTACCATGCTTAAGGTCTTAACTCCCTTAGGAAACCCAAACAGGCAGCCTATAATAAATAATACACTAAAATTTTAAGGGACTTGTGTACTAAAAATGGTTTATTTTATATGATCAATTATTTCTATATTGTTTGATGTATATAATTTTGCTACAAAAATTTGGAAGCTATATACATTCATATTTAATATCTTTGTGTAATAAAAGATGCTATTTTACATAGTTGTACTCACAATATAAAATAATAACATATATCAGTTCAAATTTTAAAAATCATTGAAGAAATAAGCATTGTTTCAAAAAATATTGCATAATATGATAAGAAATAAACAAATAATGTATAGTATTATATGTCCATTTTTGATTTTTATGAATATAAGTGCCTCGGATATTAAATATTTTTTCTGAGACCAGATCATAAAAGTCCAGAGCTGGTGTTGCTGTTGATTAGGAATAGTTAGGATTGGAATTATTTTCTTTTTAATAAAAATTAATAATTGTTTTTGTACAGATTAGAAAAAGAAAGGGTTGAAAGATGAGAAAGCAGCTCACTTAGAAAAAGAAATAATCAAAAGGAAAGCTATGCTCCATGAAATAGAAGCAACTTTACCCAGACAAAACAGTTTGTATCTTCGGATCATACTGGGAAATGTTAACGTGTCTATATTAAATAAGAATGACAAGTAAGTGTGTTCTGTATGAGGTATTTTTAATCTATGTACTTATTTGCCATCGGTGATAATACATTTTAGTTTATCAACAGCAATAAGATATTGATTTTAGTTATCATTGGGTATTTATTACTATCAATTTTGGACCACTACAAAGTTACACTCGTTTGCCTTTATCTACTTATAGATTAATGAATTTCAACAATTCCATATGATTTCCCAATAATATCTTAATTATTGGAAAACTGTTAATTAAGATTCACAAAACTAAGGAATTCTATCTAGTTTCTAAATATTAGGTATGAATTACACTTTCTTCACCTTGTGATGGGCAGCTAAGAAAAAAATGGTTTGTTTTGCTAAGTTCAGAAACAGAACATCTTTAAAATTATAGTTTCATAGTAAATACCAGAAATAATACTGTGAAGACTATAGAAACACTGTTTGCAGTGTTTGACTGTTCGAATAGATCAATTGCTCCAGAACAAAAAAAATTGTTCTGATCATAAAAATTGTATCCTTATAAAATGTTTTACATCTCCGAATATGTTTAAAAGTGCTTTTAAATTTCTCATAAATTTTGTCAAGTCAATAATGACATACTTAAACATTTTTAATATGGTTTTTGTTTTCAGATTCAAGTACAAGGATGAGTATGAGAAATTCAAACTCATTCTCAGTGTGATTGCGTTCGTTTTAGCCGTTACTAACTTATCAGTGGACTTTAGGTATTAACTAACATTTTATCTATAATTAAATACCTTTTAATTGTCCGTGATCTATCCTTGTATTATGATTATGAATTATTGATTCTGAGAAACAGTAATTAAATATCATGATACAAAAGCAGTTGGATACTATATTCTTTTCACTGTTTTGTAAAATACTCCCTTTAACAATATGACCTATTCTTTTTCTCTTTGAAAAAAAACAATAAATTTAGATGGATACATATTTGGTATAGTCCTAGTTGTCAAAGATTGACGTTAATTTGAATTTCAAATTAAATTTGGATGTCAAAGATTGTTAAAAATGTTAATTTGAAATATGCGGGTCTCTATAGGGAGAGCGAAATAAATAAAACTTCTGTAGAGAATGAAGTATATAAAGTAAACGTTTTATATGAAACAAAAATCAATAATAAGATTTCATAAATTTTACTGTCTAAAATGTTTGTTCTCCAAGGAACCCTAAAAATACAGATTTTAATTGTATTTAACGCATATGTCACTCTTTATTAGACTTTGCTATATTTACAAAAATGCGTAATATATTTGTTTTTGCTAGTAGTTTTTTCTTTTCTTATGTAAATCTTGAACTTTCCAGACCTCTACAGCTAATATTGATATTTTTACTGGTATGGTATTATTGTACTTTAACAATACGAGAGTCAATCCTTAAAGTGAACGGATCAAGGATTAAAGGATGGTGGAGACTCCATCATTTCATATCCACGGTTGTGGCTGGAGTGCTCCTGATCTGGCCGCAAAATGAACCATGGAATATCTTCAGACACACGTTCATGTGGTTCATTGCTTACGTCAGTAAGTGATATTGATTAATTGAAATAGCATGTAGAGAAATATGTAAAACCTTTTTGTTTATGCCTATATTTACATGAAATCATTAAAACTGAAATATCTCAGTAGTGTTCAATTTCATTTTTGGAGTATTTAAAAGGTGATAAAATGGCTCTTGGATCTGATTTAAAACAAAGCTTATGTAACTAATGCATGGGTAAACATATGGGATAAGCTCATTAAGCACCACTTTTTGAATTAAAGTCAAACATATATTTATGTTCAAGAAATTAAACAACATTTTTTTATGCAATTCTAATTTGTTTATTTATTTATTAACTTACACTTATTTCCTCAAATGGTGGACCACAGATGGTATATATGTATATATATATATATATATATATAAAAAGGATGTGTATATTATGAAATCGATAGACTCAGTAACTATTTGACCGATTGTTTGAAAAATTGGTATGTATTTGTATTTTTTCATGGAGAAGGTTTTATGCTATCCCCATTGACATAGCTCGCCACCGGCGGATTCCTCCGCAATGTATCGACTTTTCCTTCCTTCAAACCGATTATTATCATGAAATACTGTATATATATATATATATATATTTTTTTTACGGAGAAAATGATTATGCTATCCCATTGACGTAACTCGCCACCAGGTGGAGCTCCGCTGTATCGACTTTTCCTTCCTTCAACCGATTATCGTGAAAATCATTATGTATATATATTTTTACGGAGAAAATGATTATGCTATCCCCATTGACGTAACTCACCGCCAGGAGCTGCAATGTACCACTTCGTATCGTTTTAACTGATTGTTAATGAAAATTTATGTACATGTTACCGCATAAACACAAAACGGCTAAACGGATTTTGATAAAATACCCACAGTTTCATAGTTTGGGATCCCACTTAACATCTAAGCTATGTATCATCTGATTTGGCGGGTGTAGAACCAGATTTACAGTTTAATCTCTAAATAATAGAGAGGCCATTTAAAATGATCGTAAGTGCCATGAATAAACGCCACGAACGCTTTAAAACGGTCTAAATATCGTAGTCCACGCAAGCTGGAGCTGCGGGCAAAAGTAGTATTTTATATTTCTTCATCTTTGACGTGACAACGTCTTATAAATTGGTTTGCTGGGTGACACTTCATGAAACTCGTTACGCTCCGCTCGACATGCGGCTCACAATGAGAGCGAGTGAGAGGCATCGTCCTTCCACTCGCTGGCATGGTTAGCCCGCCCAAGAGCGAGAGAGACAGACATAAAGTGAAAGGCACGCGTCCTTCCACTCCAGATAGGAACAAGTTGGTTGTAGTAAACGCTGTTTCATTGTAATGCAAATGTATTGCAAGTTATTGTATGTATATTTGTATATAAATACTGCATGTATGTGTAAAGGTAAAAATAAAATTTTGTTAATATGAAATTCTGCGAGATTCTTTGTATAAATTAATGTTTTAAATATAATTCTTTGTATAAATAAATGTTTTAAATTGTTACTATTATTTCATCCTTCTTCCTACTATACGAATAAATATTCACATTAAAATGATTTTACCACTCAAAGTCGTTGTCACGTAAAACTTTCGCCCGTATACCGACTTTACAGGCAACCAATTTTTTGATGTCGGCTTGTTTCATTAATTATAATGACTATATTGATTTAGAATATTGAATTGACTGATTGATTTGGATTGATCGAATTTGATTGACTTGACATTTTTTTTTATATTATTACAGGCGTAGTACAATACATGCAATTCAGATATCAACGTGGCGTGCTATATCGTTTAAAGGCATTAGGTGCCAGACACAATATGGATATCACAATCGAAGGCTTTCATTCGTGGATGTGGCGAGGGTTATCATACCTACTGCCATTTTTGTTTGCTGGCTACATATTCCAACTGTACACTGCATATACTCTGTTCAAATTGAGTTATCATCCTGAAGCAACATGGCAGGTATGAGTGGTTCTTAATACATAATTAAATTGATGAGTCTTATAAATTTTTTAACTAGATGCCATACATACCCTTCTTTAGTTTGTAGGACCACTCCTGTAAACTGAAGAAGGTTGTATATGGTTTTCTCACGAGAAAAATTTTATGCAGAAATAGGTTATGTTTTTTTTTTGCAATATTGAACAGTTCAATAAATAAATAAGTTTTTCTAATGTAAATTAAAAATTAGACAAGTAAAAATGAAATTAATATAAAAAAATGAAACTGAATTAAATTAATGACATTTTTTCATTTATCCTATGGTAAAAAATGAAAAGAAAAACATGATGTAGGACAAGATTCTGAGTAGTTATGTATTTTAGTATTTTTAAAATTGACCTAAATTGTTGACAATAAGTTGTAAAATTAGTCATCCGTGATTATTACGCAAATCAAAGTTGATGAAACTAAAACAGGTTCCAGCATTGAGTTTCTCATTCCTGGTGTTGGGGATTGGAAACACGTTGACCACTCTGATGGTCATACCACAGAAACTGTCCGAGCAGGTAGACAGCTGACTTCAACGAGGCGAAACATCATCATAAAAAACAATTCTAATTTTAATTATAACTTGTGAACAACTATCATAATGTAAAAGATGTAGTAACCTATTATCGATGGTGTTATCTTGTACAGTTATCAGTCGTGGAAACCAAAATAAGTGTTGATTAAAAATTTATTGCTCTTGACTCAAAGCTGTTGGGTTCTATTAAAAAAAGGCACAACTTCACTTTCTTCCTTTTTTATGAAAGCATAAAATATGTTCTTGAACTTATATTTGAATACTAATTATTATATTTATAAAATGCTCTAATTTATATTCAATGATAATATGGTTTTTATACTTTTACATTGTGAAAGTAGCACATAACGGACTTATGAAAAATTGTGTGAAATATATTCAATTCTATTTATTTATTGTATTTTATTTACTGTGTTAGTTTTGTATAACACAAGAAGCAATTTTTCAAAAGCCGTTATTATAGCTAATCTCAAATAAAGCATTTTTCGTGTGGACCAATGCTGAAAAGATATCTTTTTATAGATTTTTTTTTACCGAATGACATTTATGTATTAGCAATGTGTTTCATAATCAGTGTTTATCAGTTTTTGTTTTTTTATACTTCTTATCAAAAATACTTTATTGCGGATATGCTTTATATGATTCGAATTTTGTAGTGTTCTGTCAAATTGATATGTAATAGTTATTTTTATTTCATTGTGGTTTGTAGTAAATTACTTTGTGCTCCTTGAATGTATAAAAGGCATGAAAAAGGTCTTAAATGTTTTTTTAAGTATGTTGAATAAATTATTCACTGGGAACTAATTATTTTTATAACTATATTAATGGTAATGGATAGGGAATATAATATAGATAAGTTTTCCATTATTCAGTTACTAAGCAGTAGTCAATTTGTAGTTAAATAATAATCTGAAAGTGAATAGTCAAACCTAATTATATAGATAGTTCCTTTATTAAACTATTATACATTATCAGTTCTTATTTACATATTAAGTAGTTTTGGGATGGAGAGTAATTTATTGGGAAAGTTGGTAATTTTACAATTAAATTATAAGTGTTCAATAATAATTTAATAAGTTTTATGTAAATCAGCTTGTTTTTATTAGGAATTAAGATGTAAATTTTATTTAAAATTCAGTAATATTTTCATATATAATTTGATAATAAAAGAGCATTCAATAAAAACCATTTTTTTATAGAGACCTATGTTTAGTACTGCACTTGTCAAGGGTTTGTAGTGCACTGTCATGGATTTTTAGTGAATAACTTATTTTATAAAAATAATGATAATTACATTGTAATCATTATTTATCTAAAAACCAAATTATAACCAACGAAACCTAATACAAATATTGTATGAAAAGTGACAGTGTGCATATGATTTTTTTTTATGTAAGATTGTAGATAAATTATTTCCCAGTGCATAATGTGAATAACCAAAAAAACAATATTTAAAAACAGGGCAATCCATATATTACACAAGTGATCGGCGTGTTGTTTTCAAATCAGATGGTAGTAAGCCAGATTTCAAACCATGGCTGAATTCATCTAATGTGTTTTTAACTTAAGTTACATTAAGGCGTGTAATAGAGCTGACGATTTCGGGTGAATGAAATACACAGAAATAAGCGAGACTTGTGTCTGATAAGCGAGATAAGCGAGAATAGAGAATAAGCGAGACAACATCTGTCTGATGTTGAAGCATAGAAGCACTGGTGTATATTGACTGTTAAAACATATATACTTATGTTATGTATTCGGACATAGAAAAAAGTGAACACCAAAGATAGTAAATGAGATTTTAGAAAAATTTAAGCTTCATATTTTTGAAACAAATCTATTAAAGCAACTGTGTTCTGTGAAAGATGATTTTTATAAATTTCATAATGACTATGCATTTTCAGTATAGTTGTGGATAATGTTTGTTAGACATGCGATTTGTTTGTATTGAATAGAATTAGCTATATTATCATGCATATACCTTGAAGAATAACATTCTATGATATTTATGGTTTTAGTGTATGATATGCTTTTCTGTATTAGAAACATTTTTTTCTGTTAGGCTCCTTAAAGCCACTTGGGATTAGGCAGACCGTATCAGTAACAATAATATTTCACATAGATGCTGCGAAATACTTATCACCAAGAATTGATTGTGTAATATATGAATGACTCCACAGACATAACGGATTACATATTGCCTGAAGGAATTGATTTGAAGTCATACTAGTTCGGCCAGCGCCGGGGCAAGGGCGAGATTTATGAATCACTTATGATGACAAGAGTGGAGACGTAAAAAAATTACCGTTTCTCTATGATACTGCTAGACTATTGGATGCATATTGTTCGCTGTCAACCTCCTACGGGTATCTGAATGCTCACTTCATAGGATCGGTTATAGAAATGGAAAGCAGTAGCAATATGTACTCTTTTATGTCAACTGGATGGCCCTTTATTTAAAAAATATTCACACCCAACATCACTATGTGATGCTGGCAATTTATACGTATGGTTGCATATTATTGTTTTTAATTACATAAGAAATTATTTTAAGATGCTTTTTTTATTTGATATGTTTTATAAATTCGAATTTCTCACATTAAGCACTATTAGAATAAAAAAAAACATCACTGTAATAATCTCGAATTAGGTAACCAGACTAGTCATCATAATTTTGTAGTGTAGTGCGTTTTTAATTTAATGCTTTCGATTGTACCGATATACAGCTTGTATTTGCCTTCTCTGAATAAACGTCCACTTTGGTTCACAACAATTACAAAGTCTCATTGTACTTAAATAAGTTTTATTTGTTTACTTTATTATTTTTTTATGCGTTTAGGAGTACGTATCTTATTTTGATTTTGTTACAGCTGATAACATTTGTGTGGATGTATAGTAATAATTCGGTCGTTAATAAATTTTGATCATTTTTGGTTTTTTTTTTCATTTGCTCATTGTGGGCCGACAGGTGCCGACGCTGTCCGGGTTGTTCTTTACGTTGTTCAGCGGCAATACTTACACGATACTGCGGACTCTGCGAAAGAAAGTTCAGGGCAGTGTCAAGTTGCGGTATAAACTGCGAGCTATCGCGATCCGCTTGTCGAACGAACTCGCCATATTGGTACGTGCGCCGGCGTTTGTGAGGGGCGATTGTGGTGTGCGTCGGCTTTGTCCGGTTAGGGGGCCCGTCTCTCAAGTCTGTGCGAGTATTCGCGTTTTAGAATTCAATGTGGTGTCCCTTGGAAAGGTTAAAAAGTTTTAGACAGGAGTTTAGTCTCCCCTGACCTTGAGAATCGGGTCTAAGTGCTTCCATACTCCCTAACTCAATATGGATATGCAGTACACAAATAAATTGTGTTTAAAAGTCGTTACTAATTGGCGTCTATTCTTCTTTTGTATATTTTCCTTTCAAAAAATATTTGTCTTATTTTTTAGTAGTATTTAAGGTATTTATCATAATGTTATAAAATTTGGGTAATCACTTGCTTATCATCTATTGTAACTTTGTGTTTAGGCTTTTAAATCCTATTATGGCCTATAAGTTTCTCAAGACCATGAGAGTCGCTATCTCTTAGCATTATAATTCTTTATACCTTGCTGTTTAAAGTTGTGTTAAGCATCTATTTTTTAGCCAATTAAATAGTAAAACGCATTTCTTTGATTAAGGTGTGGAAGCACTTACAATTGGTTACAACAACTGCAATGATTATAAAATATGCCTTTATACCTTATTTCTTTTCTAGGATCTTGAATTTGTATAAATGTTTGTGAATCGTCCCTGGGTATTTGTTTAAATGGGTTTCATTCAACATCAAGTGTTTTTTTTGAGTAATTACTTAAGAAAAGGCACGTCATAAAGTTTTTGGAACATTCCATACTCTGTTGTTTCTCATATTTTCCATTTTGGCTATTGCTAAATACTCATTGAATTTCCTTTGTAGCTATTATAAAATATTGTTTTTCTTCTTATCTCATGCTGTTTGATTTTCGGGTAAGATTCAAATCTATCCACTATCAAAATTGACAGTTATTTTTCGTGTCCTTAAATAGGTACGTCTTTTAATAATGATGTTATCAATTACAAAAATATAGTAAAATATTTAATGCATATGTCACTAAAAATAATATACCCCAAAGTAAACAGATGGTTAAAAGGCTGCACCTATAACGGTGATGGTAAGTGAAATTTCATAATTTTGAATTGATAGGGATTGACTAACTTTACGTTTTGGGTTTTGGTTTTATTTGGTGCAAATTAATTTGGGATTTTTTTTTACACCATACCATAAAATAAAGATCACTGTGTGTTCGTTTAAGCTTAACTACGCTTTAGGTATGCGGCCGGCGCGGCGAAGGCAACGCGGAGTTGACATTGAAGTTTAAAACTTAAAATATCGTATATTCACTCACGTTATTTTTTTGCTCCCCCGCCGCGCTTCGCTCCGCCCATATCTAAGTTTCACAACCGCATTCATGGACGATACCATGAGTCTATTTGCACTATGCTCTTCCATTTTAATACTTTTTCGCATAGAAAATGCTAGTCTATTCGTAGCCACTATATGGCGAACTTGTAGTGTCGGTCGTGAATACGGACGCCATTATTATTTATCGGGGCAGGTTGCACTATAATACAATTTTTTCCATTTCCTAATGCTTTTATATCGGTTTATTTTATTCATGGTATTGCATCATTACATGTCTCCTGTTTGCGTGTTGTGCATGATAGCTAAATGTATTCTGTGAAATCCAGGGCCGGACCGTGAATTAAGGGGGCCCTGGGCTAATACTACTTAGGGGCCCACCTATTTTTTCACATATCATCTATTTTTGACTTTGACTTGACTTAGCCGGGGGCCCCTTGAATCCACGGGGTCCTGGGCTGAAGCCCAAAAAGCCATATGGTAGATCCGGCCCTGGTGAAATCACTAGTAAACGCAATTTGATGTTTATTTCAAAGTATTTATTAGCTAATTTATTATTGTGCGAGTTTGCGTTTATTTTTAATTCAAATTGTTTTTATGGCTACAGGAACAGAAATGGAGACAAAAAGGTGACGCTAAAGCGGAATGATGGACTAATGAACTATGACAATGGCTATTCGATTCAAGAAAAACTATATATTTTCGTATTAAGATATCTAATGTTTGATGTTATACATATAAAAATTATAGTTTAAGAAGTCTATTTTTTAAATGCCTTAAATACTTTTCACTTCCTTTAATTTTGCCCTATTTTCATTTCGTAGGACTACCCTCATGCATTTATGATATTCGGTGAAATATCCGTATCGTCGTTTCAGTATTGCAAATTGATTACAATTTCTTCTATTTCATAGGAAATCAAGTATTGATAATTTAAAGGCTAAAATTTTTAGAAAAAAATGAATAAATGAGCAAATTAATGGACACTTAAACCAAAATTCTAAATGTCATTTTCACTGATTGAGGAAGCCTAAAAAGCCACCGACTATTTCAAAAATTTAAAAAAACTAAAGCCTGTTTATTTTTTTGTTTTGATGTAAATAAACAAATCCGATAAAATTAAAAAAAATATATTTAGACTCTCCACTCATAAAATTGGTAAATCGAACCGACAAGAGTTGTGAGTTATGAGAATAATAAAAAATAACACTATAATAAAAGTATTAAGTGATTTGTGTTTACCTAAACGTTATAGGTACTTATAAAATCAATAAAAATGTGAACATATTCATTTTTTCAACTTTTCCATTGATCGATCTAGTTGTCAATCCCGAACTCGTTTCTGCTCTAAATCTCGATCCCGTCCATGCTTCTAATTCTGATTCGTTCTCGATTCTTAATTCCTCACGCTCTAGTTTTAATTGCGGTTCCACACTTGATTCGATTCTATTCTCGTTCTCAATTTCACTGGGTCGGATGTATTTTAGTTGTAAGATTCCGCCTTTCGATTTGGTTATTTAAATGTAATTTTATTTGACAAACCGATAAGTGATTTCGGTATAACTGATATAAATCTAAGTCGTTGCATGTTACTTATAATTTGTAACGAGTGACTAGGCAGTGACTAGTGATTAACTTGTAACTGGCTTTCTAGAAAATAAAGAAAGCTATAATAAGAATTTAAGGCTACCTTTTCAGACTACTTTTATTAGAAATTATGCGTTACATTTGGTATGAAACTCCATTACAATATATTTTTGTTAGTCAACATCCTGTTGAAACTTAATGTTGTGCTATTGATTGAAATTTTATTAGTGACAATCAATTAACCATCGATGCATCTATTGGAAATATGCTTCCTGAAAAAAAGAAGCTTCTGAGCTAAATTCTGTCCCGACACCGAGGGCGTAGCCAGGACCGGTTTAAGGGTGGGGCGAATCCAGCGAAAGTGAATATTAGTCCGGTTAATAGTACAAAGAAAGTTTTGCTTGAAATTTAAGTTTTTATTTATTTTAGTTAAGCCTACTCAATTTAGAGAAAAGGTGCGCGGTGTGTGTTTTATGACTTCCGTGCGCGCTACGCAGCTATACGCATAGAGAAGTGTGATGGCTGTACACGATCATATTCGTACTTTTTGATTGGGCGTGGTATTTTTGAAAGATGTGTAGTTACTTACTCCGGCTACGGCATATAGGGAGGCGCGAGCGGCACACCGTGGCTATGCTGTCGAGACTGACGCTGTTGCCTGACACATCTTTAGAACTGTCAACCTTCCAAGAGGTTCGAAAACGAACACGGGAACTCAGCCGGGTTCCCAGAACACGGGAACGTGAATTTCAGCCATTCCAAATAAAACTGCTCTAAAAGAAAACGAAGAAGAAGCGTCTAATGAAAAAAATCTAAAAGATGAAATGTCATCAGAAAAATCTGTTGATGATGTATTGTCTGCGATGATGATAGCAGTGATTACGTCGATGAGGATTTTAATATGTATACAGGATGGAATCGATCATGCACCCATCCGCAAATACTCATAATCCACTCCTTTTTGAGAACAACTTTGCCACATATCTATAACATAAATATGTTATTGAAAATATGTTTGTAAATAACAAAATAATACGTAATACTCGGCCTATGAAATTTGCGTAAAAACGCATGATCGAATTCATACGGTATGACTTGTCTACCTATCTCACAAATGAAGTAAGCAATGTATAATGAATCGTAGGGCATGTATCTAATGATTTGAGTACATGCTCAATGCTGAGGAAGTAACTCTTTTCAGAGTATATTTGTGATTTATGTATTACTTTTCTGGAAATAAAATAAAATTTTCATGTTTCTAAAAATAATTTAATTACTTTTCATAGATAAATAGCCGTAGGTTTCTTAATATGTATGTGAAAAGTTTTGTTTGTTTTGCTGTGCTTTGACTTTTATTGCCCCGGTGCATCTTATTACCTACCCCATACTCATTACTCCGACCTTTGGTCAAAGCGAGCCGATGCAATATTTTCTTATCAATTTGTTTTTATTTTATAATGAATTTGGATTGTTAATTATTTATAATTCAAAATACCAAGAAGTTGATAATCGGCGATTTTATTATTACTTTATTCGAGTTTTTCTGTGGCGTCAATTTTGCCGTACTCCTCTAAGACAGGAAAATACATTATTCAAGGCAGTTATGTAGTATGAGATATATTCAGAAACACTTATATATTTCAATTTGTGGTTAGTTTAAGGTTACCTATTTATCCAGTCTTATAAAACTTATAGCCTCTAAGCACAACAAAAGTCCAACTCGCGTAGAGAGGATGACTTACATTGAATTTTTATGACATTTTTTTTAAATCTGACCCAAACTTGTTTACGATTTCAGATTGTAGAGTGAAATTGCTGAATATACTGTTTTCTTCAGATTTAGATTAAGATCAAGCGATAGAAGGTATTTTCATATTTCTTATCATTTTATAGAAAACAGACGTGAAGTAACAGCTTCCGCCGTCGCGTTCGCTCCTGAGTAAAAGTTCCGGTGATCCACTTCTCCTCTATTAGTCCACTGCGCCCTTCATCAGCCCACTCTCTCCTTTATCAGATACCCTTCCTATTCCTTTTCAAGGGGCCAACGACGCATTTGTCACTCCTCCGCGGTTGCGAGCGTCCATAGGCACCGGCGAACATCTTTCAAGTGGCTTGAATGCCCGGTTTGTCTTTCGAAATGTCATAAAACAAGTCAAGCCAAGCGATAAAAAGCATTTTCTATTTCAGTTATATCAAGTCAGGCAAAGGGGGTAATTCATTTGTCAGTAGCGTTTATCTCCATCAACGCATTTCTTGTGGTACTGAAGAGTACTTAATCTTTTATTATTCACACTTTTTTATATTGAAAATCAAAAACAGAAAATTGAAATTAGTATACGATCACATTATTTTAAAGTGTTGCAATGATTGGTTTCGCTGATTTTATAAAGCCATTGTGTGCCATTGTCAACAGTTGATATAAAAATCCCAACATGTTTTGTGAGATATTTCCATAATAGTGTTTGTTTATTGCTCAGACAACTGCGGTAAAAAAATTTAAATTAATATTAGGTAGATACCTGGGAACCGAGCTTTGCTTGTTTATATCTTTCGAGTTTGCTGTAGCAATATGAATACTTTCCACGGGAAAAGTTGCTCATGTTTAATTCCAACAACAAATATTTAGCAAAATTTATCTCTGTGTTTTATTTAAATATTGTCATTTGTATGTGGTAGCGTTTGTTATTGAAAGCCGATAATAGCAAGTGTGATTATCGCAAAATGGCATGAAATGGAGGAAAGCTTCGATTTTTTTAGGGAATACCTACATCTATATATTAGTTTGAAAAATATAATTGTATCCAAGTACAAATTTATTTTCCAACTCTTAGGGCCATTTCCGAGAGAGTGCATGTATATGTATATATATATTGGATCGCTGGTTATCAACCTAATCAATTTTTTTTATTGAATATACTAACTTTCCACTCACGGCTTCAGCCGCATGGGTCTAAAAATTCTCGCGTTTATTCTAGTTATTGGGTTGATGTGAGTTTATATTTTGTTTTTTAAGTGTCTGAGCGACCGACCTGGCTCGGCGATTACTGAGTTTGATATGGAAATATAAACGAAAAGAAAACCTTTAATAGTTTTCATCTAAATGGTTAGAGCCGTTTGTGAGAACATCATGGCATAAACATCGATACTATAAATAAATCTATTTATTCTCACGGAACCCTAAAAAATGTATATGTTCTTCCGTTGATTTCTAACTACCTCCATACTAGATTTTATTGAAATTGGTCAAACTGCAAGGGTGTTTAATGATGTTAACGGAACTTTTAAAAAGTATCGTATATCTTTCCTTTACTTCCAACTGTGTATATACAAAAGTTTAGGAAAATTATAAAGGTTCATTACTCTTACAGGTCTTTAAAATGCACCATATATCCTTCCCTTGGTTTCCAGCTAACTTTACATATTTATATTAAATTAAATTCATATTTGATATATTGAAATCAGTTAAAATATTAAGGTTTTTAGACTCTCGGGGACCCTAAAACCCAATACTAATGCAATGTCCGTGTGCACGTAGAATGAATTCTTTCATCATCTATATTAATTGTTGACAACTGTCATGATAGTGATCCCGCTTTTTGTCTTCAATTTCGGTAGTTCCGATTCTGGTCCCGATTTTGATTCTGGTTCCACGTTTTACTTTCACCATCTTGAATTAATTTCGATAGTTATTTCATTTTTAAGTAAATCTTTCTCAATTTTTATGTAGTTATCCTAAATTTTCGGGATATAAAGTACTTTTTAATATATATCAATCTGTCGTTCCGACAATATCCAGGACAAATAAATAATTTCATAAACTCAGTAAAACGTGGTTATTTTGAAGTCACAGACAGACAATTTTATTTATGTATGTATATTTATATATAACCCTTTCTACAATGGGAATCCGATAATTACTATTGTTAAAATCTTTTCACTATTATCGACGAAATATGTACAGTCGCTTAGTTGTTCCTTTTATTATTTTGTCGATTTCGGCAAAACAATCGTTACTGTTTCATTTGTATAACAATAACAGCATTGGCCACTAATAATAAGAGAATTATCTTAAAAATGTTTCTACGTAATATTTCATGGACGTGCCGTGGTAAGAGGTGGAACTATTTATAGTTGTGCGAGTGTGTTTTATACAGAAAAAAAATTGGTATTTACGGAGTTGACTAAGTGAAAATATACACCCGTTAAACAGACTATTTTGCTGTTGGCACGGATAAAGGGCATTGTATTTAATTTTTTGTGAAAATATAGTAAAACAATGTATACAGAAACCCATTTAATCATGACAAATAAAAATCATTTTTATAAAGGAATATACTTTTTTTGTACAATATCATTTATTACTTTCATCTGCTTTTCTCCATAGGTTATAATAATAATACTTATGGCATATGAATGAAAGCACGCTTTCAAAGTTCAATATTATTTCAAATTATGAATCATGATGAACGGCAAGTCGCTGCACTGAAAATATTATACCCAAAAGCATATTATTTTTGTAAGGCAAGAAAGGAGAGTGCAAATCAAATTGGGCGATTGCAATAATTCAGTGCCATAATCATACATTCACTTAGAATCCCATCTATTATTTACAAATCTAGGCTTATATTACTCACACAGTATTCACAAAAACTAGCCTTACGTCTAGTCCAGGCAGTCTTAACGTATGTACAAAAACACAGTCAATCTTTATAAATAAAAGTAATCCTAACAACTTATTTTGACTATACTAAATATTAATCGTCACTGTCTTCTGCTAAGTAATGATGCTCAGGGTCATCCGATTCACACCCTGAACCCGACATGTCTTCGCTATCAATATCCATTCTAGGCCTTTTCACTAGCAATCCTTGTTTCTGTAGTTTATGTATTGCATCTAATGCAATTCTTTTAGTTGCATTCGCTTCAGTTCTCTCGGCTTCGTTTGCAATCTTAGTGTTGGTCTTCATTATCTTTAGCCCCGAATTATTACTCAAGCGAGTCAGCTGTTGAGATAAACTGCTATTAACTTGGGATTTATGGCTGGACACGACCACTGATCCAGATTTTATTATTTTGGATGTGCTTTGTTGAGAGTTACTCATATGCGATGCTACCACATCATAGCCATCTTGTTCAGAAATAAGGTCATCTATACTAGGGACAAGTTCTTTTTGTTTCTTAACAGATTGAAATGCACCCGAATTTTCAGACATAGGAATTTTGTTTGAAATTTTCGGTTGCTGTCTAATTACATTCGGAGATATTTTCAAAGGTTTGCTTGTAGAAGGTTTAGGTTGTTGCTGTGATGACGGTCCGGGCATTATCTTTTTTGTATAAGGTATATATGGGTTTCTAGGTCTCTGTTGATTCATGTTTGGTTTCAAAGGGACCATTTGATTAGATACTTTTACTGGATTGTTAATGGATGGCCTGATCATTCTCGGTTGAGCAACAACTTTCGAGTTAGGTTGTGGAATGACATTTTTTATTTGTTTGACTGGAGGTCGAACCTCAGGTTGTATCCTTTGTATATTTTTACCAATCATGCTCATCCCTTCACTGGTATTTTTCGTTTGGGCATTTGATACAGAAGACATTTCTTGATTAACTGTTTGCATCTGATTAATCGTCCTAATAGTTTTTGTTACAGTTGTAGTGATCTCTTCCACCACAGTTTCGGTTTTGGTTTGAACAGTTTTAACAGTAACCTCTTGTTTAAGTCTCTGTCCTTGGTTGGAAATAGCTATTTCCTGATTTGATGGTTTTGTATGAACTATTTGGTTAGATTTGTTGACATCATTCGATGTATTTTTCATTTGAGGCTTAGCATTAACAACTTTGCAAGAAAGTGGAATGGGTTTTGAAGGTTTTGGTGATGAATCTCTATTATTTTGTGCTCCAGAAGGATCTGAGACTATTTTGGATCCTTTCTGATTGTGTTTGATATCGTGGCTAGTACTAGGTTTATTTTCATTTATAGATTTTATTGTTAAATTTTTATTAGCCGTTTTTAAATTATTTATGAATGCTGTGGACTTGCCTTTTTCATCACTTGTAGCATTGGAATGTTTTATTGTTGTTGATTTACCATTCGGGTTATTTTGATTTGTAGCTTTAATAGAAAGAGCTTGATTTGAACTCAACAGTTTGTTTACAGTATCTTGATGGGGATTTTGGATATCAATTGGTTGTTCAACTTCCTCCTCCGAAGATTCATTTTCAAAAAATTGCATGTCTTCATTAGAAAAATTATCATCTATGTCGTCAGTTTCTTCGTTATCATATGTACTTCTTAGATCTCTATTTTGATAATTCATTGTTGATGTAACCATCGGTGAAACAGTTATGTTTTGTTTGGGTGGTTTTTTCATAACCTTAGCAAGTGGTTTTTCATTAACAGACTTCACAGATACATTTGTATTTTTTAATTTTTCTATAACGTTTTTATTTTTTTCTTTGATATTATTATCTGAATATAATTCATCAGGATCGTTTTCATATTCCCTATCACTGCCATTATTAGAATTCTCGGAATAGTCTTCAGCAGACTCAAAATCAATTGAGTCGTTTCGCATTGGAACCGTTTTTTTAATAGGGAGTGTTTGCTTTAAAAGTCTCGAATTATTTTCCTCCTTGATTTTCTCAACACTAGCCGTTTCCTTTTTTTCACTTTCCTGTGGAGTATTAAATCTACCGTGAATGTCAGTTTTGAACATTTCATCATCGTCGTCGTCATCAGTGAAATTGATTTCTTTAAAAGAGTTTATTACTTTGAGAGAATCTGCTGTCTTAGGCTTTGTATGAATGCGTAAGTGATTTATTCTATCTAAATCATTATTTTGTTTCAACAGTTGTTTGAAATTAGAGCTATAATTTTCTACTTTCACAGTCTTCACACACTGTACTACGTTGAGGTTCTTAAACGAATCAGACGATTTTATAGTAAGGTTTTTAGACTCATTCATTGATTTTATAGAAATATTTTGATTTAGTTTTTTTATTTTGTCAATTGTGGCTTCATGCTTTGCATTTGAGAAACCACTATTGAATTCAGAATCTATATTTTCTTCTTCTCCACTACTGTTATTAGAATAACTAGGACTTTTATTAAATCTCACTAACATTTTTTTTTCTGTATTTTCTGGTTTAACTATGTGCGAAGTGTTCGGAATTTCCTCAGTACAATTATTTTGGTCATTTCCATTTTCGATATTATCATCAAATTCATCTTCGTCTTCATCGTGGTCAATTTGAATAATTTCATCCTTAACTTCTTCTAATTTCTGAGCATTTTCTTCTTTAGGTTTTTTAATGAATTTGGAAGGATTTGTATTTTTATTTATGGGTTTTATAGTAATTTCTTGGCTTAATTTTTGAAAAGCCTTTAATGGTTGTTTTGATTCTAAATCTGAATTGTTTGGAGACAGAATTGCTTGGTCATTGGTTTCGTTATCTTTCTTTGGAGATTCATAAGAAGTATTTGTTTTTGTTTTTTCTTTATCAATATTATCTTCATCTGTACTGGCTTGCTTATATTGTTCAGTTTCATTATCAGACTCTCTGCCAGAATCGTGTGTTTCATCATGATCCTGTAAATCATTGTTTGAATCTGTGTTTAGGTCAGCTTTAACTTTGTCATTGATAGTTTCTACCGGGGGTTTTTTCACAATTTTAATTTCACTGTTGGGCTTATTAATTATTTTTGATAATACTGCTTTCGTCTTTACATTATGATTTGCTTCTGAATTATCATTTTTTGATGCAATCACACTATTCCCTATTTTTACAGGATTTTTCATTATAGTACCTGTTCCTAAAGTTTGTATACCTGGTAATACTGGCACTCCTTTATTAGTACCTTTCATTTTAACTACAATGCCTTGTTGTTTTAGTTTGTCTAGATTAGCAGTAGAAATTACTTTAATTCCAGGTTTTGGAATAGGCTGTGCCTTAGGTTTTTTAATGCGAAACTGCTTGGTCACTACTTGTGTTGGAACTTCTTCAACACCTTGAATATCTAAACAATCTCCAAAGACATCTTTATTCATGTTTAAAAATTGATCTAAAGTTATAGCTTTTTTTGATTTTTTGTGTTTTTTATGTTTCTTATGAGATTTGCTTTGTTCATCATCATTTTCTACTTTAGTGTTCTGGGGTGTATCAATTGCTAGCTGTAAAAATTGATCCTGAAAAAAAAAATACCATATAAATATATTCATGATAATCTCTTGAAGATGCAATTGCTTTTATGTTAATATTTACAATGCCGATAGAAGTAATATTATTTTCAGGATCATCTTCATAATTCTCCACTTTTTCAATTTTAGGTGGCACAGTCTCTAAATTGAACTCAGCCAGGTCAGTTGTGATTCTAAAACATAATAAAGTTAATAAATATGTTATTTTATGAATAAAAACTATTTAGTTAGTCCTCAAATAATTAAATTACATACACTTCTGGAGTTGATCCATAATTATCATTATTAGAGTGGAATGTTAAGTGTACTTCATATGCATCAAGATGATAAAAAATTGCTTCACATAAAGGGCACCGATATACTTCGTCTGGGCATTGATTTTCATCTGAATGATCATCGGCCATATGTTTCTAAAAAAAGGTATTATATATACAATACACGATAATCCCAAACAAGAAGAAAAATGGGCATTCTAAAACAGAAAAATACTTAAAATTTTATTTTTTTTTAATAAAATATAGGTTATTTTGAGGAACCAATTTGTACATTTTGCATTTAAATTATCATTATTATATGACATTTTTAAAACTATAACTGTCATTCAGCCAAATATGACATGTCAACATCAGAATATTAATCGCTTTGTGTTTGTTAATAAGTCATGTTATCAAGTGTAGGGTTACCATTAAAATAGTTACTACAAATTAATTCTGATCTTGCTAGTAATATATTTGAAACTATCAATTAGTTTCCAAGTTTTAGTGTAGGTAAGTGGAAGATGTGATGAACACACTAGGTAATACATAATCCCCACTCTGTCCCGAATCACTTCCTTTACCAACTTTTATTATCATTTTCTTTTCATTTATTCTTTTAAACTATCACAATCCCAGTAGATATTTCTGAGTGCAAGAGAATGTACAGAATAAGGTGAGACATGTGCAGGATGGTGCAAGACAGCAGATACAATTGATTAGCAAACACAAATAGTTCTAGTAGTATAGTTTTCATCTCACTGTATGTTATTGTTTCCTATAATGTTAAATACATTTCAAATCTAAAATTTACCAATCTTTGCCTTTGAACATTTCAGTATTGACGACTTTATCAAATGATTCTTCAATTTCACTGCTAGTGGCTAGTTCATTTGACAAAAACACATTATTTTTTATACAATATAGATATGCAACAAAGCTAATTTTATGTTTCTTTCAAGGTGAAAGGTCGAAATTGTTTTGTTAAAAAGAGCAAATATACAAAAATAGTTTCTTGAATTAGCTACATCAGCAACTTTATTCCTTCCAATGGTTCTTTAATCAGAACTTTTTATTAATCCCGAACAATTCCATTTCGGTTGAATATAACAAATTATTTTATACTTACACGTAGGTTTACTCTGTTGATGTGTTCATCTCCACAAAAGCAGCAATAATGTAAAACCATTAATTTCTGAAAAAAGTAATAAATTTAAACAATTGCATAGTGTATATTTATTTCTATTGTAACAATTGTGAAGTTGTGTTTTTCCACTGGGAATAGGCAGATACCACCAATCTACATTAGCACAATCTTAGATATATTACACACCATGTTGGTAGTGGTCAATTTTTTTTCATGAAAACTCAGTTAAACATAACAATAATGACGTGTTTTTTTTAGTTAGATAATTTACTTTCACTCGTTATCTTGAGGAGTTCATTTTCTTTCTCATTTTCATCATTGACTTCCGTTCTTTTTCTACATATTATTAGGATCTATGTACATGAAAAGAAATTATATGCAAGTTAAACCGAGGTGAAAAATAAAACAATGGGATATAGAGCCTTTTCTGCCACCTCTTTTAAGCTGATATTTAACAAAAAAATCACTTTTAAAATAGTCTTCGTATGTAAATGTCAATTTTGGCCATTTATAATAATACAATAAGGTGATAAAATTACAGGAACGTTTTAAAATTTGCTTTACAATTGCATACATCCAAAGTTGTTTTAAAGCCTTGGTTTTCTGCTTGGGACTGATCAGGGTGTGTGAATGTGAAGAATGAATACAGGCAATCCAGATTGCTATACATAGCCCAATAATCAGATAGATAAAGCATTCAGACCAGGTATCTTCATTAAAAAGATACCTGGTATGGTTTGGTGTCTATATTTGAATATCCTTCATTAATTCTCTGCACAGTCATCATAAATTACACTCTGATCAATCCCAAAAAGAGAATTAAAACTTCAAATATGTGAAAGTTTTCAAGAGAGGAGTCCTTTGATTCTGTCTTTCAGTGAGTCACATAATAAGGATTAATTTTCCATAGGTTTTAAATTATATAATATAACAAAATAAATTTTAATTGCTTGGAATAAGAATAGAATATATGTTCGACTATCTATATTTGAAACATAATCATAATTCCAATTAGAATTATGCAATTCGAAAAACAAATTGGTGATCTTGTATAATTTTCTAAAAAGGCAGATTACAGCAATTTGTGGGCAAAACCTGCATGAACAGAAACTCTGTATTCATAAACGGTGCAACAACATATTATTTTTATTTATAAGCTAGTGACCATTGCATACCTTTCTTGCTTTCTGGACTAATAATTAATAGTTTTATGGGTAGTTTTTCAACTTTAAGTGCTTAAAATTTAGTCTCTTTGACTAGGCCTATATAAGATTTTTTAGCGTGTCCCGTGCTGATCTTTCCATTTATTTGCTATATAAATTTCTTTTGTTAGTCTGCTTTCATTCATTCATTTCAGATGGCTAAATCAGCTCAACATATCTTTTTCTATTATTGTCACTACATTTTTCAAACACGTCATTCTCTGACATAATTTCTCCTTTATCTATCTTTCAAGGACATTTTCACACTTACTATACAGGGATAGCATCTCCAATGCACTAATACATTGATTCTACTTTCATGTTTCTTCTGCCGTATTCAATTTTCACTGTTACACATAAGTGTAGGGATCAAGACTCCATAATGAATAGTCAGACTTGTTTATTGTGAGATGGTTAATATTCATAATAGCAAACATGGCCCCATTCACTTTGTTTCCCAGATTTATTCTCTATTTAATATATCAACTCAAATATATAAGCTCTTACACTTGTTCAGTTCTTTCATCTCCCATCCATAAACCTATTGCATACAGACTTGCCTTTGCTTCATCAAACATTATGATATTAGTTTTGCTAACATTTATTTTCATACAGTATCTGTGTATATTATAAAACATATTATTTTATGTTTATCTATACTTATACCAACTTAAATAAATAATAAAATTTTAATAATAAATTCCAAATTACACAGTCTTTGATTTTTTTTTGTTTTTAGTGCCTAAACTTATATTATAGTGGTTTATAATATTACAGCAATAATGTACATAAATACATTAGTCAAATAATAGAAAAGCCATTTATTAAGTAGTAGAACATCATACAACAGGATTTAGACCATGTTGTTCAGTGGACGAGACTGGCTTGTTTATCTTAATGATTCATATTGTACAGCCCTACATATAGTTTACAATAACCTTAACAACGGTGAGATTCAAACTCTCATTTGAAATAATTAAACTGTTAAAGTTAAAAACTAAACATGTTAAAATATATTGTTTTAACATCACAATTGGCAGTTGACTAAGTTAATCTTAAAGGTAATGTTTAGTTTTGAACTTAAAAAAGTTAGCAGTTAACTATTGCGAATGAGAGTTTAAAGAACACAGCTGCAAGTATATTTTCTTACTGCCCTTACAGCCTGTATAACTTTAAATGGGATATACATATTAGTACGAAGGGTTCTCCTTAGAAATGATCTATGGAGAACCCTAGCCATGCATGGTGTGAGTAGTTGATTGATAGAGCCACTGCAATCCCTATATAGAGGCTCCAATGCTTGCTTCAGAATAAATAGAGCATACACGGGCTGGTTTGATATCCACAGGGGTGTTAGACAAGGATGTGTAGTTTTACCGTGGCTATTCAATGTATTCATGGATAGCTGTCCTTTATGATTTGAAAGAGTGTGAGTGTGGAGTAAGAATGGATAAGCTGTTTGTTAAATATGTCCTGTATGCTGATGATCAAGTAATATTTGTGTCAGTAAGTCTGAGGCATTGACACTAACCGAACTGTAGATTTCTTATAGATATTCCTGTACTCTATATATAAAGAACTAATTGCAGTATTTTTTTCAAAATCTTAGGTACATTCGTTTCGGAGATAGGAGGAGAGTAATCAATTTTCATCTATTTTCTTCAAAATTATTATATATATATATTCAAGATCCTCACAATAAGTCACATGGTAAAATTTCAGAAACTTTTTCTAAAATTTCTTCTTTACCTCCTTAAAAGTGACCTCCATATTTTAAATTCATTTATTTTTCTTATATGTCCATGTTGATGCACAGACATACATATATGGACCAAACGCTAGCTTAATCAGTTCAGTAGAAGAGAAAATTGGCTATGACAGATGGGTCGACAGATAGAATCCTATAAGAGTTCCGTTTTTTCATTTGGAGGTATGGAACCTTAAAATATCTTTTTAAATATAGGGCCTTCTCTTGCAAGATACAGAACTGATAGAGAGGGTACAGAAGACAGCAACAAAAAATGGTTATATTCTTTAGAAAAAGGCATATTAAAATCTTGAACTTAATCTTAGCACATTTGAACTCTACTTGAACTTAACCTCACCGCACTTGAACAGCTATGAAAATGAGATTTCATAGAAACATTTTGGATGTGTTAGTGTTAATTGTAATTAAGGCTTATACGAGTCATAATAAAAATTTAAGAAGGCAAACAAAAAGCTAGTCAAACCTCCATGTTTGACTCAAGAATAAACTTTTTGCTCAACTGAGTGCTCTAGGTTTGAAATGCATTATATTATTCAGTGTGGATGATTTGACTGTAAACATTGCTAAAAAAAGTTTGACCTACTTAAAATAATAAAACTTAAAAATGCAATGAAAACCAAATGTGTGCATCAGCTCCAAGAGCTGCTAGTGCATTCATTGAATAATAACAATATAGTTATGATAAAATATAAGTTACATAAGCTGTCCAGTTTTTTTTGTGGGAAGTTTGACTATGTGGTTGTGTCAACTTTTTATGGTTGAAAGAACTGATAGCTAAACCTGAGACTCTACTCAGAGCTAAATAAGTCTGACCTTTAATAAAAAGGTAACTACCTAAATTGTTAAAAGCTCGATCTAGTTGTTCCCTGTAATTTATGTATGGTCATTGCCCATCACAAAATCAATAAAAGCATATATTGCTAATATTTCCTTTACCATCTAAAACATCATACTCGCCACATTGGATGCCTGTTATATTTGTCATCACATTACAAAAATATAACTAGACATTAAATAAAGAAAATTTTCAGAATTCTTAAAATCTAATTTTAAAGGAGCCCTTTGAAATCTTTAACATTGGTACCTCTTAATAAGGATTCATAATGTAAATGCTTTATTTGACAATTTGTTATTCCAAGTTTCAATTAATTACTTAAATTGTATATATTTTTGCAATTGCTTTTAACATCTTTTATTTTGACATTCTACCTATTTGGAAAAAAAAAAAATTGTACAGCTTATGGCATGCAAAATTCTCCATGTTGATGTTTTTATGACATCTTACAAAATTTGGATTTGCCATGATGAATCCAACAATACCTTAATTGTAGAAATTCATCCAGCCTTTTAGGTGATATGCATAATAAAGATTATTACAAACACATATGCATAAATATGCATGAAAAACCAAACCCTTCATTTGTAGTTGAATATAAACAAAATTCATTGAACAATAAAATAAAAAGATTAAAAACTGAAAATAAAATGTTACTCCTTTATTTAAACAAAGCTGGTTGATTCAAAAGAAAAAAACTTAATCCTAAAACATAACTGTAAAATTTAACAAATCTCCATTCACTATCTGTCAAACCATTATTGCATAACTCGTCATTTGTATATGAGATCAATGGTGTGATAGTTCCAAATTCTAATTGATACTGAAAATAGCTGGACTAATGTCTACCATACATAAGTATGTATAGTAGATAATAGTCTACAGCTATTTTCAATATCATTAGAATATGTTTAAGTGAGTACATTTTCATATATTTCAGCTTTCGATTAAAAATAAACAGTATCAATATGAGTCTAAATAGACTCATATTGATACTGTTTATTTATCAGTAAGTATAGTCTTTAAGTATGTCTAAAGTAAATACTTTTGTATCAAACTTCAATACTTCCATGTTTGCATTAGGTATTTAATATTAATTTTTGTAACAGACTTGTAGTTTTTCGATCATATCTAAAAATTCTGCAAATATTGTAACTAAGTTTAAACATTTTTCATAATTTGTTTAAATAAATTATGATAAAAAATATAATTTTAATAATAAAAGCTGTTTGAAATGTAATATAAAATTTTTATATTAATATCAGTTAATGTACAGGTGTTATGCTCCTCTATAGAATGTATATCCAGAAATAAATAAATAAAAAAAATAAAATCTATAAGTTTGTCTTTATTATTATTTTTTTTTTTTGATGAATCGGTATTGCATACAACAATGTGCTACAGTTTTTGATTTCAAAATTTTATTTCACTTGATTTCATCTTAAAACATTAGGTGAAGATTATGCGCCTGTCATCATAATGTGATGCAACTAACAAAACTAATGTACAATGATTGTTCAGCATGTGCAAGAAGTTGTTACCTTGCACTTAAATAATTGAATAGCAGGGGTGTGCGAATAATTCGAATTTACGAATTATTCGTCTCGAATCGAATAATTCGATTTCACGAATAATTTGAGAAATTCGAATTATTCGTTATTTTTCGAATAATTCGCGAATTAACGAATAATTTCGAAATTTTGAAATGTTTAAACATGGGATTCGTCCTGCTGTATGGATAAATTTATTACTCACAGTTTTAATTAATCTCAATAAAAATAGAGAATATACGACATATGAATATACGAATATGCAACAGAAGATGCTCTATTAGATATACAAAATTATTAAACTACCTATAATTACAAATTTTTGTTTAAAAATAATAAATAAGACACTGAATCAGGTGATAATGATGTACACTTGTCCTATTATTCCCTATTATTATTGCAAAATTTTACAATAATAAATAATAGGGCTATTTTGAGAATCAGATTTTTTTTATGCAATAGAATGTACAAAACCACTCAATGGCTTAGAATTATTATTGAAAATTGACGAATGATTGGAAATATTATATAATTATTTTAATATAAATATACAATTTGTATAAAAAATATACAAATTTTTTGAAAAATTCGAACGATTCGGAAAATTATGATTAATTCGAATAATTTGTAAATTCGAATTATTCGATTCGAACACTATTCGCACACCCCTATTGAATAGACATTTTTATATTTAATTTTTTTTAGAAGTATTGTTCATATCTTTATTTGCATACTAATTATAAAATCTTCGTATAAGGTAAAGTTACTTTAATTAAGATAGCAATTAAACAGATAAATGTGTAATTCAGTTATAAAAAAAATTAATGGGGCAGTAAGATTTCAAAAAATAGTTACAATAAGAAAATTTAACTTTTTTTAACTAACTGTGCAACATAAAGGAGGGTAATGTGTTTATCAGTCTGTATATTTGTCTATTCATTTGTGGTACTCTAGAGACCAAATGCATGGTTCGATTTCAATGATTCTTATGTCAATTAATTTTTCTTAGTATTTGTCATCAGACATGACAGTAATTAAAATTCAATATGGTGACAACCAGACACTATATTGCGGAAAAGAAAACAAAAAATTGACAAATATGACAAATGAAGTATCATTGAATTGGTTTTTTAAAATGACCATCAGGTTTTGACAATCATTTTGAATGACTATTTAGGATCTAGAGTTAAAATCTGTTATAAGGACATCGAAGGGACTACTCATATTTAGCTATAAAAACTGATAGTTGTAACAAACATTGATGTTTTCTACATTCAATTTCCTGCCGATGATGCCATGCCGAGCCCGGAAACGTTGAATCCAACTAGACAAGCAAACCAAATCATCACCAAAAGTTGAGCAAAATCATTTACTTTTTGTTAAAAGAATTGGTCCATTTATTGGCTCAGTATTTGTCCTTTGATATTTAAACCACTTTAACAAAGCTTCCTCAATATTTGTATGCTTCTTGTTCTGATTAATTATATTTTCAAAAAATTTTTGTCATAAGGGATGGAATTTTTTCCCCCTTTTTCTAAATAGATGAGATTGTCGAGTATGATACACCAAGTTCTTTTGCTAAGTCTTTGTTTGGAATTCTACTCTCTAGCTTTGAAGTAATATGCGATTTTTTCATATTAATTTCTTTTCTTTTTATTTGCGACATGTTAAAAGTTTCGCAATAAACTTAACAATATGTTTTGGTGCATATTGTGTACAGATAAATAACATATTGGCTAAAGAGATATGAAGAAGCGAGCCTTGACTCTATGGCATGCACGTGTTTTGTTTCCAAGAATTACAAAACACCCTAAAACATCATAAAAGTTAACATAACATGGTGGTGAGTGTGTTATGTTTACTTTTATGATAATAGCCATCGACCATTATACTGTGTCTATTCAAATCGTTTACAATACAACTAAACTGGTCATTCTAAAGATATAGTTCTTCAAAAACATTAGTCAAATGTGGTCACTTAATGTCCTATGTTGTAGTAAGCAATGTCGTAAAAAGTAATGTTTTTGATAAGGCAGCCGAGATCTTTGATTTATAAGCGGTATGTTGTTCTAAACGATGTCGCAATAAACAGTTTAACTGTATAGTGATTTAAAGTTGGTTACCAACCATTCTTATTTCAATTTATAAAACTTATAATAAAGCTGTGTTAAAGTTCATATATATATAATAGGACTTATCAATGTGAAAAATGATTTTTATAGTACATTTCATATAATTCCTAAGATCAAATGACAACTGCACAATATTACTGTTTTCAAAGATAATTTATGACCATTGCCTGAAGTATTACTTTAACAAAAATAAATTAATAAAAAAACAGATATAATATTAATAAGTAATTGATAGTAATATATTGATAAAAGAAATTTATTATGATTATTACGAGACACATCATTGACAACACTAATGACAAGCAAGAAATTTTAAAATATTGTTAAAACAGAACTAAAAAAGTTCATATATATATAATGTGGGGCTTGTCAGCACTATAGCATCTACAATCTTTAGAGATCTTAATGACACTCACCATACATGTTCTATGGACGATTACAAAGGTCGAGTTCAAATTTAAGCCAAACCAGTCAACTAGTTTAGTCTAAACAGCATTTCAAAATTTTAAAAATCAGAAAATTACATATTTCACATAAATTACATGTGAAAATAAAATAGAATCTACTTTCATTTCATCTGCCGAATGGCCTACCTTTCTTTTTGCAGAAACATTACTTTTAAACTCAATGCACTGAAGCATTCCTTGAACATTATTATTATATGGAAGAGGAAAGGTCAAAATATACATTGATGAGCATGAAAAAACATAATCATCATGTAACTTACATTATTTACTAATTTACGCTTTTTAGAAGATCCAATGATGGGCATGTCAGAGTCTTCACGGTGAAAAAATTTGTTATGGTAAAGAACTGCTCCAGCATTATAAAAATCAACCTGACAATAGTCACAATGGAAAGTCTCCTCACTTTTAGTTCCTGCACTGTGACTTGTTAAATGCTTGTTGTATAAATGCTGAAATATCCAATAAACATAAAAATATTAACCTTGAAAGTACATAACAAGAAATATCATAGATAATTTGGATTGAATAAAGTTTGCATATTACAAGTGCAGCTAGAGTTTGGTGTTATCATTTTGTGATAAGGTTAAATAACAAATTATCACAATTTTTGTGAATGACAACTCAATAGTGTTAGGGCATAGTCCATCAAACTAACCTTCATAGTAAACAGTTTTCCGCACCAAGGGCAAAAATACTTCGCGTCGTGATCTGGATGCGCCTTATGCTTGTGAGTGATTGCTTTGGATATTGTCAGAAAAGTTTCCGTGCATACATCGCAACTTACCATCTCAGTGGTTTCGGATTTTTGCTTATTATTATTTGCAACACTTCTTAAAGCTTCATCGTGAGATTGTTTTTTTGCTGTTATAAGATTGTGAAGGTTTGGATCTCCATGTTGTCTATAATGAATAATAATTTTTATGATTCTCTATTCTATTATATATGTCAAAATGATAGTAAACAAGGCATTTCGGAGCCTACCTGAAATGTATCTGATAAGTCTCTTTGTCGTCGAACGAGTCTTTGCAGAATATACAAGTGTAATTCTGTGTTGTTGACATTTTTAATAAACGACACTATTATTAATTCATTAGTTGTCCACATTCCACATTAAAACAATGTAAAACGTTTCCAAATGTGCAACGTTTGTAATTAATACTTAGTACACACCACTAAATAACACACCACAGTAGAACAATAATTCATTACATTGTCTTTAATTTTTAGATATTAACAATCATAATAATTAACATCCATAGATATTATTACAGAAAATCCAGAATTTTACGCTATGAGTATAGTCATGCACAAGCAAGCTATCATCCATTTTTTTTTTATTTTAGGGCGAGTTCACACTGATCTGAATTTAGATCCGAATGAGAAATAGAAGAGTAAGATTTTTGTCTTAATAATTGATTTTGCTGTAAAGAAATCATCATACTTATTACGCTATTTAGAAAATGTTTTTGTTACTAAAACCAAATTAGACGATTAAATGATAAGTAAACATTGATATATGTATCACGGATGCGTTCTCTAGTAAAAATGTGATTTCTTAAAAATATATCCGACGAATACAATAACCTATGGATCTAAAATACTTATACCTAAAAGTAATTTTTTAAATATAAAGATCTGAATTTGAAGATCTAAAATATTTATAAAATAACTTGAACAGCCGCGACTACTACACTCCCAAACCATTACGCCCCAAGAGTGACAAATCCTCGACTACTACTAAGTCCTCGATTCTACAGTCGATTCCTCATCATACTCTTCAAAGTCAATTGATAGCCATTACTCACATACGCACGCCTTCACATTTGTATTCTTATCTTATTTTACACTGTGTAAATGAACGATTTTATCGCAGCGATTCAACGTTACCGTATCTGTCTCAAATATAATATGTCGATGATAAAGTTGTGATTCTACAATTTTAGAACTAAAATAATATTTTATAATAATATTCATAAGCTTTATTTGTATCAAAGCTTTTAGTTCGTATTATGAATTGTAAGCTAATGTACTTATATGCATATTATGAATTGTGAGCTTCAACCATGAACGTAAATAATAGACATCCAATATATTGCTAGGTAACGATTAGCATCCTCTAAAATAAGTCTCATAAGCATGGTAACTCTATTAGCTATTAACGTGCGTACCGACTGTTATTACGCTGTCAATTGATGATGTATGAAATATTTTCTTATTCTTTCTCCTGTATTTAATTTAAGAAGTCAGTGATAGTTATTCAAAGTTTAATTCTAAAAATAATACATTATCAAAAAAGTTAGATATTTTTTTTTATATCAGTGGAGGCGTTAGGCATTGGTGACGTCGGCGACCACCGACGGCCTCTCGCTAAAAGGAATTGCAAAAAAAATTATGATTACATTGTATTATACATAGTATTTTTTTTTTATTGGGACAGTGTGGGTATATATTAAACCGTAAGAGATAAGAGAAAACTATATTTAGAAACTTTATTGATAAAATGTATATTTATTTTTTAGGTTAAGTGCGATCTTTACCAGATTCGACGTTAAATTCATGAAAATTTTTTATTAGACTAATCAACTTCTTTTTTTTTATCGGGAACAAATCATTCTAATGAACCAAAAAATCCAAACACGAGAATTCAGTTACATTTAAAAAAATGGATGTGTGTGCTTATGTACGCGCATGAGAAGTTATATTTCTTTGGCATCATTAAAAAAATAGTTTTGAATTGAATGCAAAATAATTAATTATAATGATTATTAATTAATAAATAATTAATTATAATGATTATTAATTAATAAATAACTAATTATAATGATTATTAATTTATAAATAATTAATTATAATGATTATTAATTAATAAATAATTAATTATAATGATTATTAATTAATAAATAATTAATTACATTTATTAATAAATAATTAATTACATTTATTAATCTAATAATAAATTTAAAAATTAAATTTAAGTTTATTCATTTTATAAATATTTATTATTCACTTTGTTTAATATTCACTTTTCATTTTCTCAATAAATTTTCATTAAATTTGTTTATTTCTTTTTATAAATATTTATTATTTATTCAATTTAATAATAAATATGAAAAATTAATATTTTAATTTCATGTTTGATTTTAATTTTTATAACAATTTTTTCATTAAATGTTTTATTAAGTTTATTTCTCTATTTAGTAAATATTAAATAACCAATAATAAATATTTAAAATTAAAAAAATAATAATATTTGGTATTAATTGCATTAAATAATTATATTGTAATTTATATCAATAAATAATACATACGGAAAGTATAAAAGCACAATTTTTTTCACTAATATTTACGAATAGTAAAAACTTGGCCCATGAGGGGATCGAACCCGTGACCTTCGCGTTATTGGCACGACGTTCTAAACCAACTGAGCTAATGGGTCATTGAGATGTACGAAAAACCTGTTAATTTTGTGTTACACTGATGCGCGCGCATCTTAAAATTTCACTCTCATCATTTTTTCATAATACGCCTAAAGAAGTATAACTTCAAAAACTGTTCTTATGTTACCTAAGTAAGTAAGCACAGTAATTTAGTAAATTTTATGAAAATAAAAATCGACATAGTGTATTCATACTTAGAATTTTATTTTAGATTATATTAGGAAAATTTCAAGACTATTTCTCGCAGTCCGGTCACTAAAGGCGATTGCATAATAATATTACAATAAATGTTCCAAGTTACTCTCTTTTTCCCAAATATACAGTCGAGCATGTTTTCGTTAACCACGCGTTACTTTTCGCAGCGACAGGTGATGATTATTATGCAGAATATTTAAGACACTACTTTTTAATTCTTCTAATGTGTTGTATCTACTTTTGTACACTTCATTTTTTAAACAGACTAAAAAAAAAATCTGTGGGATTATATCTAGAGTTCGTGGCAGCCATTTTGTGGAGTCATGCATGCCTATCCATTTTCGGAAAAATGATTGCTTAATAAATCTTTAATTACTAAGCTATTGTGTGCCGTAGTTCTGTCTAATTGAAAATAAATTTTTCGACGTTCTTCCAACGGAAAGTTGTCAAGTTTTTCAAGCACTTGTAACATTATTTCTTGAAGTTTTTCTATGTTTAGCGTACCTTTATATAAATAAATAGCAAAAATTCTATTGTCTAATATGGCACACCAACAGGAATGAGAATCGTACTTGATTATGAGACTCCGTCGTTTTCAAAAGAATGGTTTATGACCAGTAGTGGTTATTTTTGCGATTGCACATTCCATTATTCGAAAAATGACTTTCATGATTCCATATGATTGATTGCAAAAAATTTCGATCAACAGTCGCTCGTCGTACAAACCAACGACAAAATTGTAGTCTGCGTTTTTGGTCCCCAGAAACTAAAGCCTACAAGCCTACAATTTTCCCTTCTACATAAGATTAGTAATTATGTCGTTTATTTTTCTTACTATTGACTTGTAAATTCCTATATTATTTGAAGCTTCATATAAAGAAGCGTTTGGATAAACCTGAAAATATCCTAACACACCAATTACGGTAAATTCTTTTGTAGCTGTTGTAGATTTTTTTTGTTTGGAGTCAAAGCAACTGTTTTGATGTAGATTATGAATTAAACTTTAAAATGTTTTGTGATTGGACACTTCACGTCGTGGATATTTTAAATGGTACCATTTGAGAGCATTTGTAGTGTTCCGGTAATTAATAAAATACGCTACAATTAAATGAACTTTTTCTGGATTAGATAACATGGCGAATTTAAAGGAAACTAATCTCATACGAAAATAGTGATTTTTTTTTTATTATTCCAAGTAAACGGAAAAACAGGCAGTAAGCGTAAGTAAAAAAAATTGTAATTTTGCCCTTAGTGTTTATATTTTTCATTTAAACATTAAGGCAAAATAATTACCAGCCAGTATTTTTATATCAACTGATTTCTGAATGTATGACAACAGTTTTTTTCCAAATTTAACTTCCTGTGTTTCGATTTTTTTGGTTCAATAGAATGATTTGTTCCCGATAAAAAAAGGAATCAGTTGGTGTAACAAAAAATAATTACGAATTTAACGACGTATCTGGTAAAGATTGCATTTAATCAAAAAATTATTATTCAGATTTCATTTTTGTCCAAAAAGAGTTAAAGTTTATAAGTACAGTTTTCTCTTATCTCTTACGGATTAATATATGCCCATACTGTACCATAAAAAAAAACACCGTATATATTTTATTTAATAACTAATATTAATATAAATTATCTTTTACTTCATTTAGTTATGTTAATTAGTTAATTTCATACAACTTCGTTTAATACAATAAAAAACTCTAAACTAGTTCAGTAGTCTCATTTTGTGTGATACTGTTTGTAGGATTGTCCAAAATTTAAAATATAATTCGTAAACGTAATCCGTAAGATTTCACAATTTGCACATTCGTTATTTAGCAAATCTTACGGATTACGATTACGGAATACGTTTTCGCTCTTGGTACAACCCGATGTTAATCTTTATCAATTTTTCATTTTGTAAGACAAGAAATAATGCTTACTGGTTAATAATTGAATCAAAATTATCTTCTTTAGCATTATTGGCGTTGGAAACGGACGATAGGAAAATTCTTTAACTGCTCACAAGAATAATTTGTATAGATATTCCCAGCGCTGTGTATTTCACATATTCCATATACCTCAGTTAACCTGGCAGATTCAAATTTCGGTTCATGTCCGGTAATCAGATTCGTAAACTTGTAAACTTGTTGATCAACAAGCATGAAGCTTGAAAAAACGTCTGCCTAATTAAATTATGATTTGCAAACATTTTTGGGAAATTTAATTAATCCAACATCTGCCAAAAAAAAAAATAACACCTCTTGGTGTTTGAACTTAGACGTTAATTATTTTTTACTGTCTTTACTGTCCTTTGAAATTATTCTAATTGAGACTTATTAGTATGTAATACCAAAATGTATGTTTTCTAAGCAAAGGCTAGGCTATTATTGATTATGTTGCTATTATCTTACATTAGTATTTTGTTTTTCAGTTACATAATGGCATTAACCTCAGTATTGTATCATTCAAGGCGTTTATATTCGGATTCTGTGAAATCAGTAACTGCGAGAAAATATGTACTTAAGAAGCATTTCCAAGGGGAACCAAAAATAAATGATTTTGATATTATTGAAGAAAAACTTCCAGAGCTTAAAGATGGTGGTAAATAAAAAAAAAGTTACATCATTGATGGCAACTATATTTTAAATTTATTTACGCGTATTGTTTGAATAGTTTTGTTTTTGTTACTTATAAAATATATTAATAATTATTTTATTAAAACTAAAATTGTTATTTGCAGAAATTCTTACTCAAGCCGAGTATCTCAGTGTCGATCCATATATGCGAGCATATATGATTAGATATAAATTGCCCACGGATATGATAGGAGGGCAAGTTGCAAGGTGATTTTCAATTTTATTTTCAATTATGAATGTATAATAATGACATTTAAATAAAGATCTTTTATTAGGAAAAACTACTTGATATTAAAATTACCCTTTTTTTTCTAGAATTATTTCAAGTCGTAATTCTAAATATCCAGTAGGAAAATATGTGACTGGGTCATTTGGATGGAGAACACATACAATCGTGGATCCAAACAAACCTCAGAAAAGTTCTCTGTTACCTTTAGCGCTGTTACCTGATATAAAGCCCTACCCTGTTTCATTGGCATTGGGTGTATTAGGAATGCCTGGGTGAGTTTTAATCACAGATGTATAAAAAAGACAAGATGCACAGTCGCTTACTATTTTAACGTCAAAAAATGGCTCAAAGTGTACGTGATATGTCTGCCTCACATTTTGCTATACCATTTTGCAATGACAAAGAAAAAAAAGGGAAGGAATATTATTTATTTATCATATGACATTTCATCTTAAATGTCATTACATAAGGTTCATTTTTAAGTGCAAAAAGAACAAATAACTATCATTTTATTACTGGAAGACAATAAGTCCTATTCTTCTACAATTTACACGTGCTATTCTAAAGAAAATCAGTGGAGTGGTTTATTATTATTTTAAATATTTATTACTTGTTATTGGTTGAATGTTTGAACAAATCATTTTATTTTTCTTCATAATAAAGTTTAATGCAGTAATCACCTAACATTTAAGTACCTTTAATTTTATAATGTCAGTGAAAATGAAAAAACTTAATAATTTTTAAGGTTTGTAGAGTATAGTAAGATAAAACTTTTTTATCATTTATAATAATATAAACTCAGTCTATTGCTCAGAAGATAGGCAAAAACTGTAGATTATAGAAGGGGAGCCCACGATGCTAAATCGGGATTTACTCGACCGTCATAGACACCTACTGGTTGCGAAGTTTAGATGATAAAAAGGAAAAAATGTCATATAGTACATATCTTTTCATCGGTGGGGGAAGCGGTTATAAATTTTCAAAAATGAAAAAAAAAACTGTTGCATGGATATACTCAAGCGCATCATATATTGATAGCGTCCATGTCCTACGTATTTATAAAAATGTAAATATATGGTTGTTTCCATGGTGGGGGTGGTCGTACGAAAGGGTTGAAAATGAAAAAAAATAAAATTTATCGAGCTTCAGATTTTCTAAGGGGATATTATGTGAACCTAAAAAAACCTCTTATGTACTAATCTGACGATTTGGATGTGACGCAATCTCGCGGCCATTATTAGAATATGCAAAAAAATGTAACAACGCAAGAGAAACGAGGCCGGTGTTGCTTAGGTCTATTTCTTTTAAGTTTTATAATTTCTTTTAAGGTTTATATCTTGGTTTTTGGTGTTACTTTAAATGAATAAATATTCGAATCGTACATCAAATACTCTTTATAATACATGATTGAGCACTAAATAAATTCAGCTTATCGAAAATAAGGAATACCATCCTTTTTTACCGCTTATTACGTGTTACTTTTGCGTTCTTTAACAGAATACTTCGACATTGTAACGGAAGGTGCGACAAAACTACACTGAAGGCAATGAGTGCTAAACTCTATGTATTAGCATTCATTTACTGCGGCCGTTTTTGAGCGCGGGACTGTACATCTTCTCTTTTTTATAGATCAATGGTTTTAATATTTGATTTACTCTATTTTGGTGCATATAATATTATTTGAGTATTGGGTGGTTCATATTATACTGTAAACCTTTTTATTTTAACAGAAATACTGCTTATTTCGGTTTCACTGAACTGTGTAAGCCGAAACCTGGAGAAACAGTTGTCATAACAGGTGCTGCAGGTGCAGTTGGATTTCATGTTGGACAAATTGCCAAAATTTTAGGTTATCTGACTATTTTTTTTCACTGCTATTTTTTCAGTACTAATTATATATAATTTAAATTCAATTGCAATGATTTTTTACATTTTTTTAGGATGTCGGGTTATTGGCTTTGCCGGTAGTGACGATAAATGTCAATATCTGGAGAAAGAACTCGGTTTTGACCATGCTTTTAACTATAAAACAGTAAATATACGAGCAACACTTAAAGATGCTGCACCAAAGCTAGTAGATTGCTATTTTGATAATGTGAGTTCTGCCTTATGTGAGATTTTTAAAAATTATATAATTAAAATCACTAAAAATAATGTTAATACGTGGAGACAAGACTAGGTTTTGAGCGTACCTATAAGTACGAGACAATTCTTAAAGGTGCTTCGGAGCTTCTAGATTGTTCTTTTGATGATTGAGAGGTACTTATAAACTTAAGCATTTCAGGTCGGAGGCGAGATCAGCTCTGCTATAATGTATCACATGAACAACTATGGACGAGTCGCTGTTTGTGGATCAATATCATCTTATAATGATGTGTCTTTACCAAAAGGTACCATTCATAAAATAAGAGGCCTACGTATCAAAGGAATCTTAATCTGTTAAAAACTTCTTTTTTTCAGTGACGATATTGCAACCTGCAATCGTAATGAAGGAGTTAAAGGTTGAAGGATTTCTTGTCACTCGGTGGGCAGACCGTTGGGATGAGGGAATCATGGCCAATCATAAATGGTTACAAGAAGGTAGATTGAAATATCAAGAGAAAGTGTATCACGGATTTGACAATATGGTTGATGCACTCGTGGGAATGTTACGCGGAGAAAATACAGGGAAAGCCGTCGTAAAAGTTTAAAGGATTATAAAGACACATGTATTACTTTGAAATAAATGTAATAAAAGTTAAACATGTATACTGATCAATGACTTTTAGTCTTTTGTATTTGCAGATATTTCAAATGTGACTTGAAAGATATAAAATTGTAGAACTTGAACAATAACTTTTTAAAATGGGTTTCACTTTTTAAAATTCATTTATCATTTTGATTTACAATAAAATTGTTATTATTTATTGGAAGAAAAACACACAGCATCGTAATGAACAATGCTTTGTGAACTCATCTAATTTTTTTTACTAGTACTACTATACCTGCTAGTCAGTACTATACTATACCTGCATGTCACCTGCGAGGTGTCTATGTCGCTATGTCTTCATCGATATAATAAAATAATAAATAAGTAATAAAAATGTTTATTTCCAATAACTTAATCTGGGTTATAGTTTAGATTGTAGGCACACTCCTTTTAAGTATTAAAATACTTTTGTCAGGAGGCTCCGCCCCTCCTAGATACTCTAACGAGATAACGAGGTATCACTGTAAGGTTGGTGTTTTGACATAGTGTCTTAACTAGGAAGATATTTCTGCGATGCTGTGTGTTTTTCTTTTACAACATTTTTTTGTAATTCAAAGTGTTATATTATATTTGTCTATTTAAAAACACAAACGTCGAGATAAAGACCTGTTCAATATCTGCTGGCGGTGAACACAAAACGCTGTGTCTAAAAGAATAATACTTACCAAGAAATGAATAAGATATTAAGAAAACAGTTACCGTATTATATCAAAAACCAAAGAAGAAAACGTAAGGTTTTACATAAAACTTACTATATGATAGATCTTTACCATTTAGAGGTATTGTACATCTTATTAGTTCATTGAATTACTGACTGTTCTTCTGGATGAACTCGTTCATTCGATACACAAATAGATTATCATTATTTTGGGAAAAAAATATTTGATAGTAACTGTTTGATGTTGTTTGCATTCATTACTTCTTTGCAGTAGAATTTCCTAAAAGTGTTTTCATTTTTTCAGTTCCCTTTGGACAATATTTCATCTATAGGATAATTTTCCGACCAACTTGCTAATCTGAAAGATCCTGGAAAGACTGTGACACATGGTTCTTTTGATATAGATTGTACCCATCCACCAGTAACATTTCTAGAAGCTGGGCGTGCTTTACCAGTTATGGTAATAAAAAGATGGATCAGATTATCTCCCTCACTTCTTTGTTTTGAGGAACTGTTATGAGTCTTTTAATATAGGTCACTGGGCAATCTTGTTGATTGGGATGTTTTAGAAACTGCCATATTGATTGCCTATGATCCAAAGAGAGGCCACAAAACAATTTTATAATCTGTTAGGGACGTATTTGAATTTGAGATTGTAAGTAATGTAAGATCATGTACTTGTCTTCCAGATGTTAAAAGAAAAAAATGCTGCTATTCTTCGAGAGGTTTCGAACAATGTATCTCTTTGATTCGCATTGGCTAACTTATCAAATACGACTTGAATATCCCAAATTGGTGGTTTAGAATTTTTAGGTTGAATAGAAGCATTTCTTTAAGTATCTGACGCATTAATAGTTGATCATCAGACGCCTAGTCAAATCTGATTTTACAGAAGTTGATTTATTAACAAAAGCTGATTGATGACAGATTTATTAACTGAAATTGTGAAAGTTACTCGTCTAAATGTAAATAGGCCAGAAATCTGGATATCTGTTGTATACTTATCTGGATGTTACCCTTGATTTTATACCTGTTACACCATCAAGGTCATATTTTTCTTACAGAATAACAATTATTCATAGTGGATTGTCCCCAACTGTTTGTCTTTCTTTTGTCTTTTTGATTTTTAGCATTTACTAATTTGTTCTTACCATCTCCGATCAACTAAACTTGTAGGTTCAGTTGGCCGATTTGTCTTGAGGGGGAGACCTGTAGCACTGTAGTCCACAGGTTTCTTCGTGATCCCGTGTTTTACGACACATTTATCGTTTTAAGTCCATCATCACAGGTGATTCTAGGACACGAGATTTTAGATTTGCCAGCTAAAAGGTTTCTCCCAGGGGAGCGTTATTACTATGTACTGAGCCTTGGCATTGTTGGAATGAGCTAAAATTCGGGGGATTAGATTGCGAAAGGGAAAAATCCATGCCAGGCAAAAGTTGCAATTTTGACTGAAAGCAATTGAGAAGAGAGCTGAGCGATCTGTGCAGTCTAGCCAGACCTATCTGCTGAGCTCGGCTGTTTCAGCAGACGCGAACAGATCGACGGCTGGAGTGCTTCAATGATGAAGCAATAGATTTGTTGTGGTGAGCAGCAAGTGGATATACGCCTTCCTCGTAAGAGGCGATGGACGGTGCAGTTGTACCTCCCCGGGGGGTAAAGAGTTAATATTACAATGTTCATTCTACATGTCATCCTCATCAACTTGCTCAAATTGTGCACATCCAAGGAGTGCGTGCCTCCTTCTTTCCGTATACTAGATACTAGTGTTTGATTGTCTGACTGGACTAGAATATGGACATTTTGTAGACTGTGTAATTGACTGCGAATCGACACATGTACTGCAAATAGCCCTTTCCTATTCGAGTGTCATTTCATTTGCTCTCTCGTCCATGTTTCCGATATGAAAGCCTCATTTATCTGGGCTCCCCAGCCTGAATCCGCTACATCTCTCGTTAGAAAATGGGTATACGAACGTTGATGTAGGTTTGACTTGTTTTGAACTGCATTATTTCACCATTTGAAATCGTTTCGAACCTGTTAAGGCACAACTAGTATCATTATTTGGTTGCATTTGAAGTGTTTTAAGAATGTCTGGAGATGCTAACAACGAAGACGGCCTTTTGAAAGTACGAAATTTAGTTGGCGTAAATTTTTTTTTGAATTTGTTTTAAATTATTCTGTGGTATGTGTACCATTCTAGAAATTGATTCCTTTATCTTTCTTATTTTTTTTTTTTCTTTTCTTATTCAGAAATATTGTGTTTAAATTTGTATTCCAGCTAATCCCTAAATACTCCAATTGTAGTATTGGAATTTGAATTGATTTTAGGTGATTTATTTATCATTCTAAGGATTCCAAGACCCACAACTTCCGCAGTCTGCAAGATGAACTTGGTTCGGTCTTTACTAATCAGAAGGAAATCGTTTAGATAGACTAAAACCCCATTTCCTCTAGAACGAAGGATCTCCGTGATCCAGTTTGTTAGCGTTACAAAGATATGAGGGGCGAATGCCAGACCAAATGGTAAGGATGACATTTAAACTAGTTGTCCATTGGATACCCTTCTGAGATAGCAGCGATGGGCTTTCGCAATTGACACATGGAAGTATGTACTTAAAATGTTTATCTTGACCATGCAGTCCTGTAATTGAAGAAACTCCGGTACCAATGTATGAGAAATCTGCTGAAAATTCTGAGTATGGGCAAATTAGTTTAAGCCCCAAAGATTGAAAAGAAGACGGAGGCCTCCGCTCGATTTTAGTACAATGATCATTTTTGTCAAGAAACGGACTTAATTGAAGAGGTTTTTCTAAGACTAGTTGATTCTTCAACTCTTTCATTACCTTTGTTATGTTCAGTGTAACCTTGGTACTATTTAATCCTGTTGATACTGGAGAAGGGTAATTCAGAGGTTGTTTGCTTGAAAATGGTGTACGAGCTACCGAGAAAATTTTTAAAATAAATTTGTTTGTGTCTAAATTTCTCCATGATGGAAGATGAACTCTGCAAGCATCCTCATCTGAGTACCTGCTGATGATTGTTATTTTCTTTCTTTGAGGGCGTAAAGAACTATTATTAGATCTCAAATCCTTTTTTTAATTTTTTAGAACGATTCTTATATTTTTCACGAAAATTATTTCAGAAAGAATTGGAGGTCGCAAGACGATTTACTCAAGAGACTTGATTGGGTGTTAAATAGGTTTCAAATAGACGTTTTGTTGCTGGTTTGCTTTCTTTAAGGTAAGATGGTATGCGGAGTCAAGAGTTTTGGATTAGAAATTGTATTACAGACATAAGAGTATATCATTGAACAGATGCTCCGTACTTGGAGGGCAATATTTTCAGAGTGTTCTGTAAATTTTTATTGGGCATTTCATTTAAAATGCGTTCACATCTAATTTCAAAACATTCTGCTCTCTTTCCACAAACTATTTGCAAGATTTGTTTCATATTCTTATAGTTCTGAAAAGCTGGCCTAAATAAATTCATCATATGTTGGAAGATAGTTCGAGTTAACTCGAATGGTCAGTTGTTAGTTCGGTTCGTTATTTCCTGCAAATTATTACAGATAATATCTTTATGCTCTTATAAACTATATGTCAACCCAGCCATGACTTTCAGTTGTGACTAAAAATCTTTGTTTTAGTAAGACGGCAGGGCTCATGCTTTATCTTTAATTCGATGAAACCATGTTACGCTCAAAATTCCTGTAAGATTTTTGCGTTTTTAACCTCTTTCCACCCGTTATCATTAAAGTGCTGCAATCTCAATAATACACTCCTTACATGGCGCATCTTTAATCATCTCTCTACTATCAGTCACAGTTTGGATATTTCCCAAATTAAGTTGCTCTACATTTGGTTTAATAGGAAATTCCTTAGAAGGTGGAATGTATGGATTTACTAGTGTAGATTAAGAAATTGGTAAAGAAAGGTTGGTAAAGAAATCTGTGCAAAGTTTTGAAAGTAATTTGTAAGATGACTTGCGTGGTTAACAAGTGCATCAAATTGTGGGTTATAATCTTCGACTTCGATGAGCATTCGTTCTCGCTTGTTTGCGAAGAGGGTGCGAGGATTCATCATACGATTCTGAATCAACATTTTCAACGTTGTTCATAAAGAGTGTACTTCGATCCTCTGCGTGAGAAAAACGAGAAGATTCATCAACCTCATTCTTCGCTTATTGCTGAGAGGTCATTTTATTACTCATTTCAAGGGTAACGGATTTTTAAACCAATTTTGTTACTTAAAAAGTTTGTTTGCATATAAAACTTGTGATTTTAAGCATTAAATAAACTCGTAGCATAACAATGTTAACATAAACACAGGTAAAATACAAAACGCTACATTAAAACGTCAGCCTTGCAGTGATACCACAATCTCATTAGAATATCGGTGAAGACATGGAAGGCCTCGCAGGTAATGAATAGGTATAGTAGGTGAGTTCACAACGCATTCTTTGTTTCTATGCTATATGTTTTAAGATTGGCACATAATAGAAACTTTGTTTATTGAAATTTTTCTGTCGGAACGTCAATGTTTATTTACCCGTATTGATTGTACAGTGAATACGGGTAAGTAAATTTGACAGAGGCAAGTGCGTATTTACTCTAATCAGAAATTACATTTTACATATTTTACTTGTTTGTTTAGATCAAGTTTTATCACCAGTTATGTTTTTTTTTTCATAAAGATAGATTAATTGTTTAAAAACTATAACAACTAATAACAATAAATTCTTTACTATTTTCTATTAGACGTAATTCAAAATGATAAAAAAAAGTCATTGTGTTGTTACAGTTTATTTTTCAACAGTTTTGTTGGTATGTAAATTAAATATGATTTGATATGATTTTACAGTCTCGACGGTATACATTAAATCAATTCTACTGGCATCTGGCCGCCATTAGCGGGTGAATGCTTTATACCGACCAAATAATGCATATAAATGTTCACAACGTAAAACCTAGTAATTATTTGCAATGTCTGAAAATGAAATGCCATTTCTTTTGAATCGAGCATAAGAAAAAAATGATATTGTGGAAAAATCATTATACAATGATTAAACATCGATCTATAATTTTGGTTGGCACCAACCACAAAAATCATAATAAATACGCATGATAATCGACACCTGAGGCTTGAGAGCAGTGAGATGGACATACAGTCCGATATGTGTACATTTTTGATATTTTTACGATCTATCACTATTGGGATTCGTAAATAGAGATAAAAAAATAAAAACTAAAATGGAAGGTATAGTATATTCAAACATGCTGCAGTATAAAAACATACTACGAAACCACTAGACTATTTTTCTCTGATCGCACTTTATTTATTGCCATATTGAGTACTTAGAGAAGAATTGAACGTTTCAGCGCCGGAATTTCTCTGCATATACCCGCGAGCGATAAAAAACGTTATCCTCAATTGTAAACAAAATTACGAATCTATCATTTTGGACAATACAAATAAACTGGAAAATTCCTGAATAATCCTACTACCTAATCAAAATTTACAAATGTTATAAAAAAACTCGTGCATATTTCCGTTGTGACAATGTGACATATTTTGTTATTTATTTAGAAGAAAGTTATTCTACTATTTTGTCATTATTATTTTACATAATTATTTAGTAGAATGGAGTGGACCTACGTCAAGTCAAAGCAAATAAAACGCCTACAAACTCATATTAAGCTAGGTTCGTGTAAAATAGCTGAATAAGAGTAGAGGATTTACAAAATTATGGTTGATAAAAATGTGTACGTGAAATTGGCAGTTACAAGTAGATTAACCCATTACGGACTGAATTAATTCATGGTCTCAGATTCATTTGATTTTTTATTATGTTGTTATTAATGAACCTCTTAATATATTATAAAGATTAAAACTTGTGTACCTACTATATTTTTGGAAAAAAGAGGTGATGCCAAATGGCACCGCTAGCCTCTTACCATATCTTATCGATGTTATACTAAGTAAGAATATTATGTATAATTTTTATGATATGTAAACTGATTTAAATAATTAACAGACTCAAAAACAGTGTAAGAAATTAAAGTCATTATTAGAAATTTTGCAAACATTTATTTAAAATACATATTTACAAAATTTAGTTATGAAACTGATAATTGCATGCTACACAAAGTCCTACATTACACTTTTTGCATTGGAACCTTGTTTGACTTTTGCAAAACTCCAATGCACACCTGAGTCGACGTCCAGCTTTACATGGAATTAGGAGATGATCCCGACCATCGTACCGAATATCATCACTGACTTTGTTGCAATTTAACGACACTAGAAGCGGCTGGACGACCGCCGCCTTGAGGTAAATTTTGGTATCGTAAAAGATAGGTTTGGACGACTTGTCTTCGGAAGTCAAGTTGACTTATAGTATTATCAGCTTTTCTCGAAAGTACCTAAGCACTGCAGATAGATGCGTCAATGAGGTAAGTAAAAATAGACCACCACCATTTCATCCCCCTGATTCCAATGCGATAGGTGTTTATATTTTGATCCATTAAATCTGTACCTCCCATGTATGAATTGTACTCTGTTAAAATGTTTGGACCTTGTATTTTCTGTGAGACCTGTATTTTCTTTTTTTCTCCGATTTGTTATCACACCGGTCGTACTATCTGAATCAGGATCGTGAGATCTCCCGCCACGACGACCCCCACTTCTGCATTGAGATAACCCGCGCCCTCGGTTCTTAGAGGTCTGGTTACCTGATGGCCCTATTTGTGGTTCACTGTAAGATTTCACAGTCTTGGAAGTGGTGGCTTTTAGGCGTCGTCTTGATCATGAAAAATTACTTAATTAACAATTGAATAACTTAAACAAAAATCAAGATAAAATTTTTTTGTAAACTGGATTGTATTCCTTCAAGTGTCTAAATGATACTATAATTTATTCAAATTTTTAAATTGATAATAAATATTATAAAAAAAATATTTTGTGACGCTTAGTTTGTTTGGCGGCGACGCGACAACGTTGAAACTGCCGCGCGGAACGCTATTTTCAACGTTAAATTAAAATTATAAATAATGGAGCTACAATTTCGGGAGTCGAGACCTTTTTCATGAAATTTTCTCCTCTTTCAGAATCTTTTTTTTAAATGGAGCTTTTTTAAAATATTTTTGAAGTTATTGCTAAAAAACGGAGACCACCTTTTTCTCTCTTCGTTTGTTGTTAATAACAATTGCAATTTTTAATAGCAAAAAAATTCCAAAATTCCCCTTTTTTAGAAAAAAATTCTGAATCTACAAAACCAAACCCCATATTTTTAAAATTGTGCTAACTATTTTTCGCAGAAAACTCACTTTCTATTTGCCTGATTTCTAATGAGGGAATTACGTCACTAGCGAGTAACTCGACCTTCTGAAATAATATTTTTGAGTAAAAGAATTCAGAGGGTTGATATATCTATTATTAATATGTAATGTACCATCTGCATAATAATTTTCAGCGTTAGTAAATTCATTTCGTTACCATGGTAATGATAACACATTTGATAACATGTATGAGAGGTCTGCTTTTCAGTTCGTTTGACTGATCACAGTATGTGTATATCACTATTATGACCATCTGGCAGAAAAACAGGTGTAGTAAATTCAGATCATTTTTAGCCTTAGCGCTTTCTCTATAAAGATATGGATTTACTAAAAAGCATAACAGTTCTCTCTTTTGCTATTTTTCATGAAAAATAACTAAACGAAATAAAAAATAAACAAAACTAAATTACAAAATTGAGGAAAAATTAGTAACGATACGTATAATAAATTAGATAAAAAGTTTCTAATTACGAATATGAAACAGAAAAAGTCAATCGATTGCTTTACTATTTGTAATATGTATTGAGAAACGGGTGTTTGGCAGGATATTTTTTTGTTAGGTACTGACATATCGGAATTAACCTAACAAAGATTGACATATCTGGTTTCTTGATTGAATTGTTTTGTATTGACCCGCAAAAGCATTGCTGTTGTATTTGTGTGTTGCAAATAGGCTTCCTATTTTCTTTTTGTTTTGTGAAAAAGAAGTCAACTTGATATACTTTTCCTTAGTTTGTATATCCAAATTTAGGATGTCTGTAAACGAAATTATAGACAAGTACTCTAAGGCGAAAATTAAGGGGAAATTTTCTCTTTCAATTAAAATTTTCAAAACACCTATTGGCGAAATTGTAACCTCTGCTGATGATCACTTTTTGTATTTGGTATGCTTCACTGATTCCAAAAGCTTAGAAAAGTCTTTTGAAACACTTCATAAAATGTTTGAATGCAACTTCATTGAAAACGAGAAGAACGAAGTACAAGACATATTTGAACAAGAATTAAAAGCATACTTTAATGGGAATCTTTTTACATTTACAGTACCAGTTAAAATGTGGGGTTCAGAATTCCAAAAGGTGAGTATATAAAAATTAATCATACATAGTTTACATTTATTAACTATTAACTACAATAAAAATATATTCAGCTTGATTAATTGTTTATAATATTGCTATTAAAAATATCAATATCTTGTTAATTTCTTGAGAAACTATTTACCCATATCTACATCGAAATAATGTATTCGGAAATTTTCATACATTTCATGATCAATTTATTTAATTCTCATATTTACAGAACATCATTATTACTATTTCTTGTATAATACAATTAAAATGTTACATTTTAATATAATTACATTTTGTACACGAAGACATTTAGTCTGATACCATGTACCAATTTTTTTTAAATTTAAAGCTAAATAACAGATACAAATTGCAGGAGGTATGGAGTAAGCTTCAAGAATCATCATATGGATATACTCAGACATACAGCGAACTAGCGAAGACTATGGGGAGGCCTGCAAGTCATGCCAGAGCTGTTGGTGGCGCTTGTGGAGCTAATGCTCATGTGATAGTAATACCATGCCATAGAATTGTGGCTACTGGATCTAAAGGAGGGTTCAGTTGTGGTTTAGATCGTAAAGAATGGCTTCTTGAGCATGAAAAGAAATACATAGTTGCAAAGATTTAAAATATGACATTTTGATGGAATGCATTAGTTTGTAATTTTTTAACTCAGCCTAATAAATAAAATTTGATTAAAGATCTTAAATATTTTGGAATTGATATAGTTTCAGGTTATGCCATATTTTGTAAAATGTAAAATATATTTTAATTTCTTTATAGATCTATGTACGTGTTTTGTGTTAATGTTGAGATAGAAGAATAGGTTAATTCATGATTTGAAATTTGTTACATTTTTATTAAAAAAAAAGTTCAATTGAAGTATCTTCAGTATCAGACACAAATGACTTAATTTTAAATTAAAACTGGACTACAAAATCTATAGCACTTAATATTTTAGAATAAGTACATTTATATTATAACTTTGTAACAAATTTGTATTAAATAAAACTCATTTTATAAATAAAAATGTTTAAATTTATTTAAGTTATACATATATATTACTATTGTCAATAATTTAAAAACATGTGTTCGCAGTCAGACTTGAATAATATTGACTTTTTTTTTGTTAAAGGATTCTTGTAAATGTAACAATTGAATAAAGTTACTGGTTTAGTCAATGTTAGAAAATTTTAGTACAGAAAAGTTTGGTAGGTTTAGTAGAGGAAGTTTATGAACGTACATTACTACATTACTGTATTCTATTGTTCTAATAGAGGGTATACCAGAGGCAGAGGCATAGAGCTTGGTCTCTAGAAGTTATCCGAGATGGAGGCAGAAGTTTTTTTCTTTATGTATAAATTTTAAAAGCCCTTTCAGTGATGTTGTCTAGCCTTTACTTACTAAGTTTTGACAGCAGTTGTTACATTTATCATAAGTATTGCCTATTTAATTTAAAAAATCCCGCTGAATGTTACTTGTTTTCGGCCACATCATGCATTTTAAATAAGGATAACTACCTAGTACTATTGATGTAGGTATATATGTAGGCCTTATCTATACTTATATACAGCAGTCATAAAAAGAAACTGTTGAACATTGTTTAAAACACAAATAACTTAGTTATGTTTATAATGATACTACTTGTGATAAATTTATTTGTTTTCAACTCTGTTTACAGGGAAATAAAATCTATATCTTAAAACTAGCTGGTCTGGTAGACATTGTTCTACCCTTTCCATTAAATGGTGTGCTTGTGTAGTTTTTGGATGTGATTTTAACCACATAGAAATGAAATGAATTCCTTCATCTTTTGTAGAGACCATCAACTCATTTTCGATTTAGATTTCAATACTGCTTTTGATTTTCATTTTTATCATGCTGTCGTTACTGATCACAGTTCCACTCTTGATTCTACTTCCCGTCCCATTTTCTATTCCAATTCTGTTACCGGTTTAGTTTAGTCAATAGTTTCATTTTGGGCAAACTTTAATATCGAAGCAAACTTTACCTAAGCTACATGATTCTGTAATAATGTTATTTTTCTATATGTGAAAGAATTTTTAGAATGAGTTTTGGTTTATTAATACATATGGGATTTCGCTTGCATGGACTAATGATCTTCCTATGTGTATTGCATTAGTGTTGCTTCCTTTTTTGTTTTTTGGAAAACATATCTTTTCATAGCATATTCTCCAAAAAAATGTAATAGATGTCCATCTTCAAGATGCAAGCTATTTCGCTGGCAAATTTTATCAATTTGGCCAGTAATTTAGTCATAAAAATATGATTAATATGTAGCATCATAAAAATAAATTTTATAGTAATAAAAAAATATATAAAATAATAAAATAAATAAATAAAATTATGTACAAACAAACCTTCCTATTTCTTATATATAATGAGATTGCGCCTACGCAGGAAACTGGTCGGCCGCGCCGCCGCACCGCCGGCGCGGCCCCGCGGCGTTCAGGTTTCAGTTTTTTATTCAGTGGATCGCAACGTAAACCACGAAACGCGCGCCGCCGACCGGCCGAGCGTTTACCCTTTTGCGTACACTTTTGTAACTCTGAACGTAATAGAAATTCTTATATCATATTGTGAGTGTCAAATCTAGTTTAGTATTACATTCTAAGTTCTAATTCTGAGAGTGATGTAATAAACAACTGCCGTAGCGATTGATGGTTTTTGCATCTCTTCCCTCCAACGATAACTCGCTCACTTCAAATATACCAAACACGGGATACACCTCTTATTATTTAAAATTTTTGCTTGCACCTCGTTCCTTTTAAATAGGTTTACATTAATACATAGGTTCTTAAATAAAATTAATTATGATGGTTCTCAATTAGGGTCCTCCAGAACTCCAAATGACCAAGTAAATTAATAAGAACACACTGAAAATTTTAGTGAAATTCGTTTAATTATGATTTTTAGTAATTTTCATTAAACCCTTAACCATGGAACTAAAAAAAGTAGTCTAAATCCTTTTCATTGGTTAAATGTCTTCATGCCAATTATATTGGCAAGTTTAATGTTTATCGATTAAATTATAAAAGTACTTATTATTTTCACAAAACACAATTACAGAACCATATGCTACTCTAAATCGTCTTTGTGCTAATATGAAAAAAATGTGCAAATTTCAGCGAGTTTTTTGGTAATATTTATGGAGCCTTAAATTATTTATCCTGTATTATTTATCCAAATTATTTATCGAACTATTCCATACGAAATTTAATTGAAATTGGTTAAGATGTAAGGGAACTCAAACCAATGCAACCCAAAATGTATTATATATCCTTTCATTGATTTCCAGCTATCACGATTATAAATTTTATTGAAGTCGGTTAAACTACAAAGCTTCTTAGTAATTCTCATGCGTCCTAAAAATGTAGATACCTTATATCCTTTCATTGGCTTCCAGCTTTCCTCGTACAAAATTTCATTGAAATTGGTTAAGATATAAGCAGCGGCGGCCTTACCCATTGCGAGGCTTCGGGCGGCAGGTCTTTGCAAGGCCCTTTGTTCTACGGAAAAGTACCTATGTGATGTGAAAGTAGGTCTGTCTGGTTGTTTGGTAGGTATTCGTTATGTTTGACGAGAAATGTTAAAGTTATACAAATAAATAAAATTTGAGTTTTAAAATATTTTACTTACATTGAAAGATTTACAAAATTAACAAATACAGAGACGATAAATTTTAAAATTGATGTTTGCGGCTTTTACTAAGACTAAAATCTTTAATTAGAGCACAATAATCTAACGAATGAGCTACGTCATTTTCGATTGAAAGAATAGCAAGGGCTGAAAGCCGATCCTTTGTCATCGAATTCCTCAAATATGTTTTAATAATTTTAAGCCTCGAAAAACTCCTTTCAGCAGACGCAACCGTAACAGGTGTGGTGGCAATAATTCTCAGAACTATTTCGATAGTGGGGTAAGCTTCAGTTAATTTTTTTTCTATTATGTATTTCAGCACCGAGATAATGTCATCGTTTCCTTCATACACACGGATGAACATATTCAGTTCTTCGTACAATTTATGTCCATCAATATCATATGATCCTCCTACTGTCACAGATATTTGCAAGTCGCTGCATTGCTTCAAAAGTTCACTGTCACTAATTTCCTTTAATCTTTTTATATTATATCATGTATAATATACATGACCAAATATGCTCTCGTGATGTTTAAGTGCCTCACTCAAACCCAGAATGGCAGCTTGCGCGCGCATTGTCGACAATAACATAAAAATTGTTTATTTTGAAAATCTCTTCCGCATTCAATTCATGAGCTTCATCTTCCCCTTCATAATCAAAATGCCTTTTTTTACGTCGTCTTCTGACTTCTTTAAACTGTCTGTCAATATCATTTTCCTCGGCTATTTCTCTCGCCGTTACAAGGGATGACTGAAAACCATTTTCTCGATAATTATCGAGCCAATTTGTGAATGCGTCTAGGTGTTGTATAGCCACATCTAAGTGCATGTTTTCGCATAGCCACATTTTACTGATAGCATTTATCTTTGTAAGAATGTCATACCATATGAGCAGTGAAACTACAAATTCGTAGGTAGTTATTTCCTTTTCTATAGAATGGCATTCACTGACCAACTGAAAATCTGTTGTATTTTCTGCTAAATCTTTTAAAGCATAACATATATCGCTTAGCTGGTGTTTAACGGCCTTCACCGATGCTACCCTGCACTCCTATCTAGTTTCAGAAAATGGTTTTAGTGATAAGGATTTTTATGAGCATTTAAAATAGCCCACCTCTGACTTGAGCCGGCAAAAAGAGTGTAAAACCTTTGTAGCAAAGAAATGCTGCATCTCCTAGGATGAGATTCCAGCTATGACCCCCACAAGGTAAAAAAATAAGCAAGTGGATTAATTTCAATAATACGCTTTTGGACACCACTTTTTTCACCCCGCATATTGGCTCCATTATCATATCCTTGGCCTGTGCAGTTTTGCAATGATATACCTAACTGTTCTAATTCTGTGATTATATAATTAGTCAAACTCTCAGCTGTGGTTTTTTCGACGGCTATGAAATCAATAAAATGTTCTTCAATTTCAGCTGTTTTTGTACTAAAAAATCTTATAATAATTGATAGTTGCTCAATACGAGAAACGTCGCGAGTACAATCAAGAATTATAGGGTAATATTTATTATTAATTATTTCTTCAACAATTTCAGTTTTAACGTGACTTGCCATTAATTGTATGAGCTCATTTTGAATATTTTTTCCGATATAGTGGTCATTAATCGTTTCATCTTTTACTTGTTTTAAGAGAAGTCTCAGCACGGGATCAAATCGGGTTATTACTTTAATAATTCTATAAAGTTGCCGCTTGTCTCACCGAACCTGAATCAGATGTTAACTTCTCTCTATGATCCTTGAAGGCCAAATTGTGAGATGCTAAAAAATTTACAATTGCGAGCAATTATTCTAAAATATCTCTCCAACGTTGCTTTTCTTGTTCAATATGTGACTAAGCCAAGGAGTCAATAGTGGAACAGTTTATTAAACCATTCTCTAAATTAATCCATTTCAGCATATAATCTTTGTGCTGTCGACTAGATTCGTGAGACTAGATAATCACCCAAGTGTTTCCAATCACACACTCCTTCACTTGATCCAATCTTTGTATTTTCTAGCCCGAATATTCGACAAGGAAAGCAGTAAACGGCATCCTTTGTTTGTGAATAAATCATCCAGCGCCTGTCAAGCTTTACCGCTGGACACCCTTACCCCTTCACCGTTAACTAATATCTTATTATAATGATATTCACCGAATCGCCGTCCATTATCATTTACGGAAAATAACTCAACTTTAATCCGGATTGGACCTCTTAATACAATCTCAGTTCGGTCTACATCAGTAATTGTTATGGACCACAAACCGGGGTCATTTTGAGGATTCAGATTTTCCATTCCAGCACTCATGAATGTGGACATGACTCGAGATTCGTGTTCTTGACTGGATAGCGTTGACGGCGGCGGCACCCATGATGATGTGGAAGGAATGTTTTCAGCTGAATCAGGATTAAAGTCACTTTCATTCAATAAATCTTTTGTATAGGTTTCTTGAATAACTTTTTATATATTTATATAAAGATCCAGGTAGATTTTTTTGTCTCTGCTTTCTTTTGATAGCTCGTTTCCTTTTTGAACTACCTGACTCAAATTTTCTACCGGCATCATGATCACGCGAACTCATTTCATAAATCTTGTTTTGTTTCGCACAAACATAGTTAAAAATATAGTTAAAAAATCTGTATTTTTTTTAAATTTTCTTGACGCAAGGCCCCGGGCGATTACCCTGTTCGCCACCCTCTAAGGTAGCCTCTGACTATAAGCATTGTGTGTATGTCTGTTGAAAACTTCTTCAAAAAGTATTTTTTTACAATAAATCTTAAATTGCTCTATTGATAAGTTCCAAAATTTAACTAGCTGTTATGTATAGAAAACCGACGTTGATTGTTGCAAACTGCATCAAAATCGTTCGTTAGTGAAAGATATCATTAACGAAAAATTCGCAAAAAGGTATTTATTCAAAATAACTTCTAGTTCTTGTTGGATTAATGTTAAATGTTACTGTCGATGACTATATGACCTGTTGATGACGTTATCAACCGCGATCCCGATCTCGGTCTCGTCATCGATTTCATAGTAGAAAAACCCATATTCTTAAAACACACAATGCCGCTACTAATTTTGTTATGAAACGATCTCATTTATGCTCTTGATCCTGATCTCAGTCCTGGTCGTGATTTCGATATTGAACTTGAATCTCCCTTGAATAATATTGTCGTTACCGATAACTAATCGGCACAAATAAAGAATTTGTCCTACGATCATGCAAGCAAAAATCAGGAGCAAAAGTTAGTATCTTTAAAAATTGTACAAAAATTATATAAAGATTCTAACATATAAGCTGTATTACTATATTCTATTGTGTGAGGTGTTAATTCGCGGAAATCTATAAATAAACGTAGAGGGGCTTTCGTCACCCTCGTGTGACAAGCATTATTGCTTGTCACACGAGGGAGCGCATCTGTAGGTTGGTTTTAACATTCCTTACGCCCTGTTGGACGTGATTGTCTGCATTTTCCTGAGGATGTGCCTAGTTGGCATGAAACGTACGTAAAAATAACAATAACTATTAGGTTAAATAGACAATTAACACTTGTGTTCGATATCCGTCAATCCTCTCGGACCTATATTCAATCATTTAGGGATTCGTAGTGGAAGAACAGATTCGAGGGTCAGCGGTGGGCTGCATGCTGCATTTTAATGCATGTTGCAGGCAGGTGTCTCGCTATATTAATGTACAGTTTCAAATAATTCTGTTCAACCATTAAAGTGTCATTGAGTAACAAGCATCCAAACATACAAAGTTTCACATTAATAATATTATTAGGATTAGTGGTCACCCAATGGTCGAAATTTGCGTTTATAAGTTCGAACGTTATCGAGTTTGTTTTACAAAAGTGGATTTTTTAAATCTTTTATTAAGTTAGCTGCGAGCATGTACAACTACGTCATTAGCGTGTGTTGTTTGCGTCTATTCCTTTTACAGTGGAGCGTCGATTATCCGAACTAATTGGGGGACTTGGGTGTTCGGAAAACCGGTATTTTCGGATAATCGAACTACCTACATGTATATCGCATTTGAAGTAGAGAGTTTACTTTCACGCGGCAAAATTTAGTACAATATCGACAAGTGGTTACTTGGGAGTGACATACGAGGACAAGAACAAGCGAACGAGTCGCGACAAGTGCGCGAAAATAGCAGCGCGGGGGCGCGAGCGGGGCGCGCGCGGGACGGGGGGTGTGGACCCGCCCGAATTACTGTTCGGATAAGCGGTCGTTCGGTTAAGTGACGTTCGGATAATCGACACTCCACTGCAATACTTCATAGGTAATATTTAAAATATTTTATTAGTAACAGTAAAGAAAAAATAACACACGTCAATGACATTTTTGTACCTAAGCGCTCGCAACTAACGTAGATATAATCATCTCTAAAATGTATAGGCAATGATATGTAACAGGTATAGTGAATTCTAAATAGTAAAACCTGTATTGTAGATTGTACATAGATTGTAGATTGTTTGAGTGTGAATTATGACGAATAGAGAGTACTAAATAAAGGCTTCAATTTTCCGTTGAAAGCAGGAAACAAATTAGCCGTTTCCCATTGTTTTTTTTTTATTGATAACACCAAAGCTCAATAACAGCTACAAAAAAAAAAGAAAATCGTCTGACAAACAGAGGTGAAAAATTACTGAAGTATTTGGTCTTTACATAATTATATATAGAGAGATCTCGCTAAACAAAGGATTATATAAACTTTCTGTCAACTTCTTACTTCAAATTACTTACTTCAAAAATTATTACGACTGATAGCCAACAGGGAGAGGGATTAAATTCGCGAATAGGTTGTAAATGGGGTTGTAAATAACTCGGGGTAAGTAATGGATTCAGGATCGAATTTTAATAAACATCGAAATATAGATCAAAATTGCTTATTCATGGCGGTTGTGTCGGGGGCAAAAGTTAGTTAATAAATTAATATCTTTGAATAATTATATAATTACGGCCGTTATATTCATTATAATGGCTGCATTAATATAATATGTTTATATACAAAATATTTATTGAAAATCATATTTTTTGTGTGTATCGTTACATTAGATTAAATACAAAATTGAAACAATTATTTGAATGTTTTTAGAAAAGAACAATTGCATTCTTAACTCTTAAATCAGATCAGTTGATCAATAATGTAGATGAAAAAAAATGTTACTATTGTACTATTGATATTTCAACATTATTTTTTGTATTTTTCAAATTTTGTATATTGTATTTTTAATTGGTTAAACAATTTATTAGTTTAAAATAAAAATAGATGAATTATTGCGCTTGCTTATACAGCCGGTAGTATAATCCTTTCCTGTCGATGAGTTCTTGGTGCGTGCCCCTCTCGGCGACGCGGCCCGCGTGGATCACGCAGATGACGTCGGCGTCGCGGATCGTGCTCAGCCGGTGCGCGATGGTGATGCAGGTGCGGCCCTCCTTGGCCACGTCTAAAGCTTCTTGTACTATCTACAAATATACACATAAAAAAATAATCTTAAATCCGGTGTACCCAAACGGAAATTATGGATAAATTGTGGCCAGGAAGAAGTCGAATTGGTGTTTTTACTATATTGAATATTAATTTTACTTAAATGATCATTATGTAAAATGTTAAAGTAAAAAAATTATGATTGAATGCATTACTTGTTATCAATAATCAATTACTTTTACTTTAATATTTCATTTCTTCAGGATTAGGTCAGTATTATCACATAATTTCGAAGGAGAAAGCTAATTATGGCATTTTTGGAAAACTAAATGAAAGTGGTAAATGGTGTTTGACTATCTATAATGCAGAGTGCAATTCTTGTCCCCATAGTTATATATGGTAGTGTAAAAGTTGATCGTGGCAGAAGAAACATGAAAAGAGAATTAATGCAGTGGAGATGCGATCTTTTGAGTAGTATGCGGTGTGTAAAACATGAAGAGAATAGAGCGAATAGGAATAGTGGCGTGAAAGAACATATTGTGGTTTGAACAGAGGCGGATTAAACGTTGAGAGCGCCGTAGGCAAGTATTTCATCAGCGCCCCTAAATTAAAAATAACCAGTGCTAGTAGTAGTAGTAAAATTTTATGACTGTAGTTGACATTACTACATGTGTGGTACACAATTAATTTTATGCTATATTATATTTATTTGTTTCTTTTATTGTACAATTCCGCCCGCGCGCCCCTTGTACCCTCGCGCCCCTAGCCACGTGCCTAGTTTGCCTTAAGGATAATCCCTCTGGCTTTGAAAGAGAACGTAGTGACTAGAATAGATGAAGTTATATCGAGGTACTTTGACCACTTAGAAAAGATTAATGAAAGTAGACGAAAGAAATCGGCCTATGATAGACTATGTGTGACACAGAAAGGTTGGGAGGGGACATCTTAGGGTATCTTACGCGATTGAACTGGTGTCATATTGAAGAGTGACTAATTTTAAGCACCGAAACTGACAAGCTTGCGTAAGACGATTGAAAAACAAAAGAAGTAAATTAGGTTGCGTACATTAAGTACGTGAGGGTCTTAGGGGGCGGCGACAGGAGTCGAGCTGAATATAACACTTATCTACCGAGGGGAAAAAGGATTTTCGCGAATACCACGTAATTTTCTTTCTGCAAGAAACAGTGCAAAGCTATTGCGAGAAAACTGGGTTAAATTAAGCATGTTTTTTCACTAAAATGTGGCTATATCCTACACAATAATATTCATCGAGCTATTGAGTTTCTGTGTGGAAGCCACAACGGTATAGAGTGGTTAAATCAGCGATGCTGATGGAGCAGATTATTTTACTGAAAATCACATGGTTAGTTCCAGTAGTCACTCTTGAGACCACACACGAGTCCTCTTGAACTGAATATTTCTTTAAGAATTTTAATGGTTCCTTTTGAAATATCATATTGTTATTTTTTTGTCGCTGACAAATAAATGCTAGTCTTTATTAGTTTAAAAATAAAAATAATATTTTTGTAAAGAAATTCAGCGCAGTCAACGTCTGTTCTTTGTGAAAGAGATAAATGTTTGTGTTTGACTTTCCGTTAATATCGCAACACACAATATCAATTTTGATCCAAAATAAAATGAAAACAGTAACAATGTGTTTTTTGTGATTCATATATAAATCAATTCTCTCAGCAGTTGCTCGTGTGTGTGTTCAATGGAATTTTCAAAACAGAAGACGTGAAGTAATGCAAACTTGAAGCGTACCTTCTCGCTCTCGGTGTCGAGCGCGCTGGTGGCCTCGTCCAGCAGCAGGATCTGCGGCTTGCGCACGAGGGCGCGCGCGATCGCCACGCGCTGCTTCTGGCCGCCCGACAGCTGAGTGCCCTTGCTGCCGATGTTTGTGTCGTAACCCTGCGTGTTAAGCGATATCGTAATACTTTATCATCATCAACACGGGTAGGCAGACATATTGACAGCTTCGATTTAGTTCGTAAGTAACGGAAATACTTTATATGCAATGCACATGGAAAGTTATAGTTTTTCAAAGCAACGTTCGGTATATAATTTCTTACATTTTTCTTATATCTGGTATGGAACTTATCAGCCGTTGCACCGATCTGCTCTATTATGGAAGGAGTATCAGAGAATAAATATAGGTATGACCGAGTACGAGAAATATTTTGTGAGTTCATTTACATCCATGTTTATTTTTTACAATACATTTATGTCGAATTGATTAATACCCTTTGCCAATTTATATGCCAATCTATTGGGTAACGGAATTAAATGTCTGTATTGATGAAATCATACGCTCATGTTAAAAACAAGAAAAAAAGTAATAAATGCATATTAGCGTATTTCATTAAATCTATGTATATAGAAGTCGATGTGTGTCTATATTTCCTATGGACTCCAAAACGATTGGAGCGATTTTAATGAAATTTTCAGATCAGAAATCTTCAGATTAGCCCAGCGGGCGATCTTGTTGCATTGTGAAGTTTAGTAGAAATCGGATTCAACCGATTTTTTTCGATAACATTATCGAGGAGCAAACGAGCATGTAAACCACCAGAGTACAGGTGGTCACCACTGTCCATGGACGCTCGGGATTCCGATGGAGCCACCAGTGCGTTGCTGGCCTTTTGGGTAGGAAAAAGATGTCTGATGGAGGAAGGATAGAGGGGAGTGGGCCACCGGAACTCTCATTCACCGGACGAAAGGAAATAGCGGAAACTGTTACTTCACGCCTGTATTCTGTGAGAGTTTGGTACTGCTCAGATTGAATTGGTCCATTTACGTGTTACATTGACCATGGCATGGCTCTATCAGAATAAATGGCAATTTGTGTCATTGTTTCCAGGCAAACATTAATACATTTTTTTTTTGGGCGCAGCAAAGTACTGTATCTATAGATATTCACAAAAACTTCGTTATATTACCACTCCTATCCATCCACCAGAATTCATCTCGCTGTAGTAATAACTGCTACCCGTGCGAAGTCGGGTTGTTAGTATAATATAATGGGAAATTTTAGTATGTTTCATTGCTTTACTTAAAGATTATTCAGTCCAGAGAGAATGACTTAAACATTTTTTAGGTAAATTGAATGTTTTAGAATGACGATTCGGGCACTTTCAAAAAAGTAATGTTTCTATGATATACAGACATATAGTTTTCAATTTGTGGTTTTTAACTCATTTTTATTTTCGTGCGATGATTTGCGTCTGCCGACTCAATTTTTATATATTTTCAAGGAGTAATATGTTTTAATTTTAATTTTATTTGTATTGTGCTTTTTTAATTTTATTATTATCGTACCATTGGCAGTGACATGACGAAGTTGTGTATGTTGGCTTGTCTCGCCGCTTCGATGATTTCGTCCTGCGCAGGCGTCCTCGAGTTGTCGCCGTACGCGATGTTCTCGCCGATGGTGCGGTCGAACAGCACCGGCTCCTGCTGCACCAGCCCAAGGCCGCGACGCAGTTCGGCCAGACGTAGTTGCGCAACAGATGCACCGTCGAGTGCCTAAAACGGTGACAAGTAATGGAGAAATATAGGTTTCTGCATTGTGAATGCTTTTATTGTTTGTAATCGAAAAGCGAAAAGATTTTTCGTCTTTAGTTTTATTAATTTGAGAGTTGTTTGCTTGTTGTAGTTCTTTTCGTTAGGCGCTGTGGAAAGATTGAAGTAAAAAGGTGTTTGGAAGAAATTTACGATGATTGAAAAATTAGTTAATACACAAAACCGAAATTTCGAGAAATGGGAAAAATTATTGTAGTGAATTCAGTGACGCATTCTCTTAAGGGCGTAGTGGGTGGCCGAGGAGTCCGCTCCGCTGGATTTTAGCGGAAGTCCCAATCGTTTCGAGTTTTTCTTTTTTGACTAAAACACCCAACTCCTGGGTGTTTTAGTCAGAAAAAAAATCTGGAAGAGGTTTTATCGCCTGTTAATATTTCCGCCCAGTGACCTGTGCCGTAGTGACAAGCTGCAGGTCAAGCGTTAATTCTTTGTATTAAGCTAAATGAAAAATTACGTATTTCAGAACTCTTTAATATAGAGGACACGATCAAACGACATCCTTGAGTTACGATGGTAAAACTGACGGTCTCCACAACGGTTTGGCAACAATATGCTGCGTTTAAAAAGTAATAATTTTTTGCATGAACATCTAAAATATTTATTTCATGGCTTTGGAATTTCAGAACACTGAAAACGTTAAATAACGCTTAATGAGATTGTTTAAGTAACATTATATAATAAAATTTTTTAACGGGCCTCTAAAAACTTACAAAAACTCTAAAAATTGAAACATATATTTTTGTCCCATTTATTCATATTTTACGAATAAAATTTTTCATTTGTTAGCTCTTTTTATTTGATAATCACATTTTCCCAGTAGGCAAAGTTTTAAAAATATGGTCAAATATTTTTAGTCTCATTCAGTGCAAGGCACTTATAGTACCTATATCTACATATACTTTTTATACCATTATAGAAAATGATACATATGCCATCTATACCATTTTAGAAAATGATAATTCAATAACTCTAACTTTAGAAAATTATAATTGTATGTGACTGTAATAACTCATAATGCACCCAAAAAATACCAGTTAATATTAAATTTTAATATACTTACAACGAGACCAGCGTCAGCATCGTAAAAACGTTCTAGGAGCTGGATCACTGTGCTCTTGCCGCAGCCGCTGGAGCCCACCAGAGCCACCGTCTGTCCTTTGGGAATTTCCAAATCCAGCCCTTTTAGAACTTCCACAGCCGGTCGCGTCGGATAACTGAACTGCACTGACTGCATTTTCGCTTCTCCAGTTCCGCGCTGAGGGTAAATGCAATAATGTCATTAAAGAATTAACGTCGTTTATCACTTAGTAATCTTATAAATTCATACTCTATCAGTGGTGTATTTTAAACTGTCATCTACAATAATTAACTACTAACGTACTGGTATAGATTATTGATTATATACATAATACATAGATAGACTATGAGATTTTGGTTAGTTGTCAATTGCGAAGTTAAAACATCGTATTTTGACATCTTTAGCTTTTAACTTTAACATTTAGCAAGTAATCATTACAAATGAGAGTTTTAAGGACACCACTGCAAGAGAAAAAAAAATTAATATATGTAGGTTGAAAAATTTAAATCGTCTATTATATACGCTTCTTAGACGGAAATGACAAATCAAATTGTAATCTCATTATTTATCGAAATTAGGCCCTTTCGGAATTTATTCCCTTGTCCGGCTACGGGCATAGATAATTATTAATAAAATAATTATTAACGTGCATATTAGGAGGTTTATGCATGGAGTTACCATTTTTAAATTTTGGCCATTTTCAAGTTGAATATTTCTGGTTTTGTGACGAATTCAAAACACAAATTATGAATGTGGAAACTGTGTAAATGAACTGCACGTTTTACTAACCGTCATTTTTCCGAAAGCACATTTCGGTCACTCTCAAGTGGCGTCAAAAAGACTTTTAATTCAAAAATAAATAAAATAGACTTTACTTACGAAATTTTCTATAACAGGTTGATCTGGATCGAGTATTTTCGATTTCCTGTTTAAAATCATGATTATTCTTCCGGCGGCGTTGATTCCCTTTTGAAAATTAGGAGCAAAGGCGAAGGCCTCTGCCGCTGAACCGGAGCCCATGAGCAGAGCTTGTGCGGCTCTGAACGGAAAAAAAATATTTGTAACATAATTTCTAAATTAGTTCTTTTTCCAAAAATGCATATAGTCTTGTATTACTTTAATATTGTTTACGTACTTGAGAACTAAATCATAAGGAACGCCTTCGGTAACGATGACATGGCCGCCGTAAAACATAGAAGCCGCATAGATGATATAGTAAACACCCCTGGCCAGCCCGAAGACTATGCCGCGCCAGTGCGTGGCGCGTTTGGCCAGAAGCAGCGCTGGGCGGAGCTGGTCTTCGTACTCTTTGACGAAGAGAGCCTCGCGGCCTATAGTTGCCACTGTGCGGATGTTTGCCACAGCCTCTACGGCTATCTGGGGAAGCAAAAAGAGAAGACGATACAGAAGACTGGCGGTGCAATGTTCATTTTAATCATTGGAATCAAATAACCCGTAGGTGGGTAGGTACAAATATCCGACTACAATTTTGAGTTTCGCGAAGTCTATGAAACTGAAGTCTGAGATGAAAATTAAGGTTAAAATTATAACATCAAAAACATAAACTTATTGTTTATTTTTTTGATGTTATAATTAGATTGTCTTAGGTAATTTTTCAGAAATGTAGTAACTTTAGATTTACCTTTGAGCTGTTCTGCATGCTTTTTGCCGCACCAAATGTCTCCTGTTGGATCATATTGCTCTCTTTGTACAGTATGATTGAGATCAGAGGAACGAAGCACAACGAGACGAGGCCCACGCGCCACTCGTAGAACAAAGCGAGTACCAGCGCTATGAAGACCGTGCCGAAGGCTTGGACCACTGTACCGATTCGCTGTCCGGTCGCCTGTCCAATTTAATTGAAAACAATATTATTTACTTACAGCAGACGTAATTCGCTTTTGCCGTATGATTTGGTAGATAATAAAAAATATATTTTAACTACTAAAAATGGGCTTTAATGAACTGAATATTATTATTATTTTTAAAGAATGTTTCATATCAGTTGTATAATATTTATCGCTAGCCATTCGTAACGACAAAGTCATGGAAACGTAAGTAGCAAGCACTCCAACTGATATCGAGCACTCCACACTTTTTACTTCAATTTAAATTGTATTTCAATACTATTATTAACTTTTTAATTAATTAAGTCCTATTTTTTTAGTTTTGGTATGGCCACATTAAAGTGTTGTGAAACTAAGATATTGATAAAAAATCTCTTATTTGGATTGTCGTAAAAGCAGACATTATGTCTGGTTTTATGAAGGAGTGCTCCTATTAATAGGGGCCCAAGAACTCGGGAGTATAATGAGTGACACACGAATAGGCAGCCATTGAAGACTACCACTACCCTGTATCTTCGTATCAGATCAATATTAAAAGGCCATTGTACTGTCATCCGGATTAATTATACTTGCAATTGCTTACTGCCACATGCTGTGTCCCGTTGGAGAATTATAATCTTGTAAAACTTTAATTTTTCCGGTTACTTACAGTAAAAGTTACTACTACAAATAATAATTTGTAACGCCTTTTAGGGAAAAGACATTTTTGTTATGATCAAATACAGTTCCTTACCCCCTGAACCAATGCAGCTTCCCCTGAAAGTTTAGAGCATAATGCTCCAGTACTGTTGCTCTTTTCGTCGAAAAAGCTTAGTTCTTGTTGCAGAAAATTTTGAAACATCAGTCTTCGTAAACGCTGCGTTAGATGGTTGCCGGCCATGGTGAAGAAGAATATCTGCAAGCAATCCTCTTTTAGAGACATGATGGCCCAGTGGATAACAGCATTGTCTTTAAATAGCATGGTACCAAGTTCAATAGTGCGCAAGGACGAATTGATGAATGAGTTTTAACTCACGTTAAGATTAAATAACGTAGTGATAAATTTTTAATATGACGTGGTGTAACGCAACCTTTGCAACACTGCGAATCTGCATACTAAAATACCGCGCACGTTTGCATATTTTTAAAGGTCGTATGTGAGAAAACAGTTTTTTTTTAAACAGAAACTAGGATAAATTTCAAAAGATTCAAATTGGTCATTTGAATCTTTGTAAAGACTAATCTATCTAGAAAATTGGGAGCCTTAAATCAGTTCCATTTGTATATAAAATATAAATCTTTATTTTAAAAAAGCTGTCTTCGATACTTATTTTCTCTGCTATAAAAGTTAATAAATCGTGTCAACTGAAAAATTAAAGTCAACAACATGCAGTACGAAGATCATTTTGACATGTTTCGTAGTTTCTGAAGAAAACGAAGATCCTTATAACCAAAATTTCCAATTTATCACCTCATCCACTAGCAGCGTACTGCGGAGCGCACGTCAAGCTATGCGTCTGACGGCTGATACCAGTCCCAACCCTGACTGAGCTGGCCCGGTAAGGGTTGGTTAAGGCTGAGGTCTAAGATTTCAGATCTAAGTTAAAAAGGTTCTCTGAGGTTATACCTTAGGATTGGAGTGATTAAGATCTGTATACAAAAAATATTTTTTTTTTGAACGAATTATAATTATATTAATATAAAATATAAAAATTATAATTAACGAATTATAATATATAATTATAACGAAGAAACGAATTATATAGGATAATATTATTAGTTATAATTACTAATAAATGCATTATTAGTAATTATAATAATTAGCCAAGATGTTTCACTTCTTCCGTGAGCTTATATAAGTCTTAGTAGTTTTTTTGCTCATTAATTATATTTTATTTTATGTGTACACTTTCAAGATTTTTTAGTTTCAAGATTCAACAATTATTAGTCTATATTTACCTGTATAAAATACATAAGTCCTGACAATATTCCTATTCCTACAAAATAAAGGGCGTACGTTTTTGTTTGTTCCATTACATAATCCTGGTCTTGAGAGGATAAAGTCTGAAAATAAATATGAAAAGATTAATTTAAAGCTATATCATATTTTAACTTGGACATAAGTAATGAATTAATAAGTTATATAAAACAATTATGTTTATAGTTATCAAGATGTATTGTATCACCCTGTTAACTATGGTCTAACAACTTTTTAGAGAACACCTTGCCGAGTGGTAGGATATAATATGGATGATATGAAATTCGCCAGTGTTCAAAAACCCCAGCAGTACGGCCTTTTGAAATATACGAAGACATTTTTTCATCCTTCTTCAAAAAATGAACAAAGATGAACTAATACAATTAACGCTATCGATGCTGTATGGTGAGACTGAGTCGTTTTAAATCTAATTTTGTAAATTTAAACGACTCAGTCGATATCTGTACAACGTCAAAATTATGCCAGAGTGAGAAGGATTGCCCTTGCGGGCCCTCGTTTGACGTAATTGTAATGTATAATAATCATATCGACTGAGTCGTTTTAGGTTTAGAGAATTCGTCTGCAGCAATATCCTTAGGCTAGTAACAAGTCGATGATGTTTCCATGCGGGCCGGTTGTATTTTCTAGAGAATCAAAATTTTTCAAGCAAATGGGTGCTTTTATATTTCTAACCGTACCCATATTGCCGTGGATATCCACGGCACGATCGCAACACAGGCGAGTCAAATGAATGGAAATATATGCAAGACGCTATTAATTTTCCGTCGACGACAACGTTATGTCGTGGACGTCCACGGCACGTTCTCTCACGCCATGACGATATCGTAGGAGTCCGGCTTCACTGTAAAACTATCGCGGTATTTTTTTTTTTGCGATGTAGTGTCTAGGCTGCAAGGATTTATATTAACGGGTGAATGGGTTCCACATGTCCGCGCTCCATTGCCTCCCGCCTGCATGGGCCCAAGCATTCTTGTCGTAACTTAACACGCTACCTTTGTACGGTCCTACCTATTTTTTTTTTTTGATTTAATGGTTATAAATGGCAATTAAGTATGATGTTATTATCTTGTAATAATTGAAAAACTTGAGTGGATCATCCTTCATTCTTTCAAATATTAGGTGTGTAGAATGCTCATTAATATTTCATATAATACTTCATTTCTAGCAGCAGACGCCGCCAAAATCTTTTCGTTATTTATGTCCTTTTACGTCTTAAATATCGGAAATATAGAAGAGGCAACTGAACTAGGTTATTGATTAGGACGTCTGCACTCTTCCAAATATTCTGCACTAAAGTTTTTGAACGTTCACAGCAGGAAATTCAGGATAAATGGTGGACATCGATGGAAACCTAAACGTGATATGCAGAATTATAAAAGCGACTATTAGTAACAGCGCTAATGATATGGGGCGGGTATGCTCCATAAGTTTAACACTTTTAATTATTTCGTACAATTAGCACTAAATTTAGCATAATTAACATTTCATATTCTTCTCATTTCACACAAGGAAGGACAAAAACAGGTATACTAGAACTAGATTAACATGTACTAGACATTCATTGTAATTCATAAGTAAACTATTTATGCACCATATTAGAATTAGAAATTTCAATTCTTATTATTTTCTGTGCTTATATAAAATGTGTCAAAATTTGAAAATAATAATCCTCATTTATAAATATTATTTTCAAATTTCTACACACTTTGCATTCAAGAAGCAAATCTTCAACAGGTTACTGAAAATTATTTTCATTCATAAGAAAATTAAAATAAATACAATTGAGTGCATCACTTTATAATATATTAATGATGATCAATAAGATTTATCCACAATGTGATTCTACAAACACTTTTGTACATTTAATATACTACGTAGTGAATTTGAATGCAAGAATTTTAAGTTTAACAAAAAATGAAAAGATGCGAAGAATTAGTTCACTGGAATAAAAAAAGCCCACAAGATTTGCGAAATGAAATAGGCTCTTGCGAATAAAAATGATATATTAAACGTTGGTAAAGAATAGTCGATTCTGTAAACTTTAAACCACTTAGTTGATATCGTCTTTACATTAAAATTACACCTGTATGTTTTTGATCATGCATTTTTTCGCAAATATTCATAATCTCCTTCTTTTTTACAACAATTTTGCTAAAGTAACTACAACAAAAACGTATCATTGAAAACACATTTATAAGTAATATGCAATAATATAGAAACAACGCTACTAAATGCTCAGCCAGACTGCAAGAGCAAGCATTGTCAAGTCGCCGGCTGCACAGCGCAGTACCTAGGCCTCAGCTACTGTACGGTTGTAACTACGGCATTCCTAAGTAGATGCTCTAAGCTGTCTTTCTCAGAAACGGCTCTTCAGTGACTATGGTTTCTTTGGTACATTTGTTTTATAAGAAAAGGAGATTATGAATATTTGCAAAAAGAAGCATAATAAATCTAACTTGTAAACCGTGGGCACGTAGCGGGCAAATCTCGCCCTTATATCATTACGATGTCACAATGATATCGACTGCGTGGTTTTAAGTTTACAGAATTAACCTGCTGGTAGAATACTTACACCGATTAAATCGCCGAAAACGACTGAGAATATCGGCATGGCAAATCCGCTAATCAGGGAGCACAGGCTGGCCGTGGTAACTGATTTCCATTCGGGTTTGCTCAGCTTTAGCACGTGCCAGAACGATGGATTGGAAAATTCTTCTTCGTCTTGTTTTTCTAACATCTGTTTTTTGAAACAATTGTAAAAAATATGATGTGAGTACACAGTAAATATTTATTCGGTTCGATATAAGAACAGTTTGAACAATTAAAAAAAATACAGTTGTATTTAATAACGGAAATAAACAAACGAAAATTTGAAAAAAAAAAAATCATTCCCTGTGGTTACGCGATGTTGCAAAAACAAAATTTTCAAATAGTTAATAACTGTTGGGAAAAATCTTAATATTATTACACTGGAGGAAAGATTATGGATAAGTCCGATTAACATGGCAGATAACTCTATAAAGAAACATTATGTAAGCGAACCGCATGATACGTCAAGAACAATTTATCTAGCGATGGACTACCGTTGACAACTCAGCCAACAATAAATACACAATTGACCTCGCATTTATGATGTTTTTGCAATTATTGTTAGCACTGAATAGTGTTGACTGAATTTGAATATGTAATTAAATATTTATTATACAAATAATATACCTTTGGCTCTGGTTCATCTTCGACGTTATCGCTTATGATCGACACCTCGCGCGTTAATTTATTACCTGAAACGAATATTGTCGTGAAGTGTCATGATTGTGAAAACATGGAATTAAAATTACGTCTACGATATGTTGAAATTTTTCGTTGGGGGATGGAAGAGATATTTTGTAGATTGAAAAATTGATATTAAATTGTAATATAACCAAATATCAATACCTTTCTTCTCTTCCAATTCCGGCAGGTCCTGTATGGTGACCATATCGTAGTAGACGCCCTTCTTGTTCATGAGGGTCTCGTGGTCACCAGACTCGACGATGGCGCCGCCGCTGAACACGTAGATCACGTCCGCGTTGCGGATGGTGGACAGTCGGTGCGCTACCACGATCGTCGTGCGACCTTCGCTGGCCTGATAAAGTTTGTACAGTAGTTTATTTTTATGAGTATTACAAGAAACGATGTCATTTGCGTGAAATTATAATTTTTCTTTGATGTTAAGCTATAGAACGCTCGCTCGTGTTACAAAATTCTATTTCAAGTTGAGGTTATACTATTTTGGGAGTCTTTCTAATTTCACAAACAGATCTGATTCCATTAAAAAATTAAACTACATATGAAGGTACTTGTATATTTCTAGATTTTTGTTTAGGGCAATGCAGACAAAAGATAGTTTTTTAAAATTTTTATTCTTCGCGTTCAGAAGTTTGACCACGTGTTAAGTAAATCGGTGAGCAACGTTTTAAGCAGACCTTGCTTAACATACTTGGTTACGTCCATATGAAGTACACAAATATTATTATTGCTGAGCATAGCTTGCGCTATGCCATCTTGCCATTTAAGTTGTACTTGCCATACATTTTTTGGAACGAATTTCTTTATTACACATTGCATTCCAAACGTTTGGCGAATGAGAGCTAGGTCAAAGTGTTCGATACGACACTTTTGCTGCAGTTGGGAATTTCCACAGTTTCTTGTAGTCGTGTCTTTGATGTCTTCAATTATCAACGTCAGTACTATATTAAATACGCCGGTTGTCGTCCAATCACCGAAGTTAAACAGCATCGGGCGCGGTTGGTACCTACAGGTAATATTATATAAAAAAAGATGGTTTCAATATGTTCCACAATTTAGGCACACACGGTAGCGTAGTTGAATTCCGTTCAACAGCTTGACTATGGACACACGCGACGCCCTAACTTTTTGCTAATTCATCGTGTGTTATCTTGCTAACTGCTAATGAACTAAACTTATTGGCGATCAATGAACAGACAATTCGCTTGTCGCGCCGCTAATTGTGCGTGTTCGTGGCTGCCTTTTGTGTGTACACCACTGTATAGAAAAGATATATTCTTACAAAAACATTATCGTAATTAGATGCATGAACATGGAAACTGGAAACACTGTGTGACTTTTTGCTGTTGCATTTTTTTGTTATTAATAAAAAGGGATGATTTATTTCATTGTACCTGTTACTTAATATAGAATATATAGCGAAAGAAACTTCGTTTCAACCGGGTTTATTACGACACTTCTGGTTTAATTTTTTTTTGTTTAATATAGACTAACTGAACGGGCCTTCTTTATTATTTTTTTATGGTTGTTATATTATATCACTAACCTTGTCTAACGCGTTTTGGACTTTCGACTCGGAGGCGTTGTCGAGGGCACTGGTGGCTTCATCAAGTAGAAGTATGCGGGGGTTGCGTACGAGAGCGCGCGCTATGGCGACGCGCTGTTTCTGTCCTCCTGATAACGTCGCACCGCGTTCGCCCACTAGTGTGTCGTAACCCTTGACAAGAAACAAATAACAAAATGACACACATATTTACTGTTCACTGTCAGCTATTTAACAGACATATAATACGATTGTCGTTGTTCAGTTGTTCATCATTGTTTAATCTTCTGTACGATGAGATGTATGAATTTTTTTTGTAATAAGCACCTTCGGTAAACTTTTTATGAAGCAGTGCGCGTTGGCAGCTCTCGCGGCCGCCTCTATCTGCGTTTGCGTAGCTTCTTCACAGCCGTAGCGGATGTTCTCGGCGATGGTGGTGTTGAACAGCACGGGCTCCTGGCCGACCACGCCGATCTGAGCACGCAGCCACCGCACGGAGAGGTCGCGCACGTTGCGGTTGTCTAGCGACACCTTCGATTCAAAAGTCATTGTATAATTGTCCAGATCATCTATGACTGTTGTTCAAAAAGATTTTGTGCAGATCGAGACGTGACTAGTTACTATTATATCGAAGTATTATAACTATTATATTTCTGATTTTTCATATTAGTTTAAAAATATTAAAGGTTTATGACTAATTTCAAAGTAAAGCGAGATGTAGGCATGCATAACGCCTGCACAGCAGGAAACCAAACTTTTTAGTTTTTTTACGTTGGCCCAATAACCAAGAGCATGGTGTTAAATTTCGAGTTGACAAGGTGACAGAAGAAGATCATTTGGAATATTAATAGATATTTAGAATGACAATTTAATGTGTATTATTATTTAGTTACTCGAAACAAATTTTTAAAATATAATTTCCCGCTCCTCTTAAATTCCAACATTCTTCATAGGTTTAAAAACAGCTTAAAATATTAGGTGTTAAGAGTTAGTGTCTATAAAGTTACATTCAGAACCTTTTGTGTCTTATTGGAATATATAAGTAAATTGAATCAGATTGTCTTTTTCTTCGAAATAAATCTCAATACCATTTTTAAGGCGCTGACTTTTGGTATTAATTTAAAGTTGTTATATTAACGAAATTAACAAATAAAATTATCATAAATGTGGAAGAATAGATATTTAGCAACTTTTATTGAGGTAAATAAATCTTTTTTTTTTTTTTTGTTGATAAAATTTTATATATTTCGCCCGGAGGTTGGAATTTCTGCAGAAAATTTTGTATGTCTGATTGTCATGTTTATAAATATATTTCATAAAAAATGAACTTACTTCGCCTTCTACTACGTCATAAAATCTGGAAATAAGTTGGATAATGGTTGATTTGCCAGAACCGGATGTTCCCACTAAAGCTACCGTCTGTCCATTTTTGACGCTTAAATTTATTCCTTTTAATACCTGAAACAGTCGATAACATAAAGAATCGATGATCATACGTCATAGATCTGTGTTGTGTGTCCCGTTGTTATACTAGTGAGTTTCTAGAGTAAGATAATACATTGTTTCATTTATTTCACAAATAAATAGCACAAACACACACACACATATATATATTAGCTATATAGTATTAACTATATAGTTATAATATTAACTATAGTATTAACTATATATAGTATTAACTGCATAAAGAATCATTTATTAATTTCATTATGACATCTTAAATATAAAAATATATTTTTGGTTGTATTATATAAAATCTATATTGAATGCCAAAATATTTTAAGATACTTACTTGTACGTCAGGTCTCGACGGGTAGTGAAACCATACATTTTTAAATTCGACATTTCCTTCGACAGCTGTCGGAGTACATCCTTTGTTTAATAATGGATTGATAGTAGGGATATTCTCTATAAGTTTAAAAATGTGTGCGCCCGCGCCGCGAGCCATACCGAAAGCTTCTATAAAAGCGTGAACGACATACCAAAATCCATAGTACCCACTAGAACGCCGAAAAACACCTGTTTAGGAAACAGGTGTTTAGAAAACAGGTTGTTTTTATGAGAGCCTTGTTCTCATAATAGTTAAACAAGAAATAAAAAAAAATTACGGTTTCATTTTGAATTGACTATAACAATAATAGATGAAAATAAATTTTTATTCACATAATTGATAAGAAATTTTATTTATTCCATTCATAAGAGCACGCCCATTTCTTAAAAGGATAAGCAAAGGTTACATACAGGTCATCACACAGTATGGTCCTCATATAATTCTTTTGCTTCAGGGTCTTCATCGCTTCATTTTATATACATTTGTCAATTATAATCTTTAAAACTTATTTTACAACCTACTAATTTAGTCCGCATAAGATTTTTAGAGTGCTTTGCTGACCCTTCTATCACATTTGCTTCGTCAGTATAAATTTATTCACCCTTTCGAAGTAGCCAAAGCGCCTCAACATATCCGCTTGCTTTTATTGGCCACTAAATTTTCTTGCAAACCATATTGTTCTGTCGTATCATTATTCCCATATCAACTTTTTAAAAACACTCCATTCTTACTATTCAGGGATCGTGTCTCCATTTGTATTGTTCTATTTCCAAGTATCTTCTATAAAAATCAACTTTCATCTTTTAGCTTCACTTTCATACATTTTTTCTTAATGGAATACAAAAAATAATTACTTTGTCATCAGACCAAGTAATTTTTTGGTCGTCACCGTGCAAGAGATGTTTGAAGATAATCATTTTATTCTTCTCTTTCCAAACTCTTTCAAATCATACAGACAACTATGCATGAAAATGTTGAACAACTGAAGCTACAAATTTCTCTCTGATACCTCATGAATGTCAAACCAGTCAATGTCTGCCCCGTTTATCATGATGCAGGCCCATAGGCTTCTTTATGTAGAGATTACAGTGACTACGTTAGTCTCCTAATCGCACCGTACATGAATAGGGTCTTCCGTTTCTGTTCATTATGTTTCTTTCTGTTATAAGCTTTTCCACATATATGAATTTACGGAAAGGCTTTTGGTGCTCAGCTTATAATTTTTCCATGAAAATACCTAAACTAAGAAAGAACATGGTGACTACACCCCCTATCTTTTTGAAAAACTGATTGTAGATCTCAAATCCTACTTTCAATTAAAACTCTATGAATTATAAATTTTGCACATAGTTCATTGACGACGCTGAGGAGGACGATAATTTGCAAACCTGCAGTGAGCTATTCGCTTTAGAGCGCAACAACGGCTTTGCAGAAGTAATTATGTATCTTTGTTTCAACTCAGCTTTGATACTTTGATACAACTTTTTAAATAACTTCAACTTAACTTATTTAAAAAGCTATCCATTATTCGTGGTTTGCCTTTAAAGTTAATAAATTTGATCGTGCTTTCTTTATATCCACTGCTTCCCTTGATTCGTAACTCCACCAATCATTATCATTCGTATTGAATTTACATCTTACATTTTTCGTTTTGAGCACTACCGCAAAGTAAATATTGATAAAACATTCAATTTAAATAATACATACGGCTATCATGGTTTCCGGATTATAATTCCAGGGTTCGCTAATTAGAAGTCTGACTCCAAACCAGAAAGACAGAGCGTACGCGCAGAAAATGCAGAGATATAAAAGTCCCATACCCAGTCCATTAAAAAAACCTAAAACAAGAATTGTTTGTTAAACATAATTTTCGGGATCTATAAAATATGTGGGACATATTACTTAATATTTCTTGCAAAATACCATAAGATTTTTTTTTGGTAAGAACAGAAAACTTTATAAGGTCGGGGAAAAAGTGTTTTCTTTATTTATGTACAAATTGAAGACAACTGTAAAAATATTTTATTTGCATTTAATTATGATATATATGCCAATTAAAAAAAAAAACACGTGTGGCACTCGGGGACTGCCGCGGTAAAGCTATTGCATAGTATTTTTTATCAACTTATGCAATCATAACTATTTATTTATTTTATTTATGCAGTATTTTTTTTGAGGAGGTGCCCTGACGCCGAAACTCTAAGCAGGCATGAGTCACCAAATCTGGTGACTCATGGCGGGGCGAAGAGGGGGATTACGCATGCGCAGTAACGCCGATACAACCAATGCCACCTAGAGGCGAGTTGCTGAACTAAAAAGACAAGCGTGATATTTCAAAAAAGTCATTAAAAGTTCTACTATTCATCGATAGATGGCAAAAGTAAAAAGTATCACCGATCAGCCGGTCGGAGTGGGGGGTGTTAGGTTATTTTCGTTACGGAATTTCTGGATTCGGTCTCCACGCTCAAGGCCCGCGATAGAAGCTATGCAATAGTTTAAAACTTATTGCCATTTTGTAAGTAGTGAAATAATACCAATGCTGTAGAAATTTCGGGACTTCTGATCAAAAAACTGCCATAAGTAGTTTTAGTAGTCCTCAGTTGATGTTAATCTGCCTAAAGAAGTCTGAAGAGACCGAAACAGGTGAAAATCTAAGGGTGTAAGGTCAGGCCTATGTGGTGGATGCATTAACACTTCCCAACCAAACTCCCTCAATATTTGCTGAGTGGCTAAAGATGTGTGTGGTCTCACTTTATCATAGTGAAAACCACACTCTTTCTGTTGATCAATTCTGGACGTTTTATCTCTACTTCTTACTCGAGTCTCCTCAACTGTTTGACAGTAAAGATCCGAATTGATAGTTTTGCTCGGCGGTACAAACTCGCAATGAATAATGCCCTTCCAACCCCACCATACATAAAGTATCAATTCAATTCTAATCGCAATTGCAGTTTATTCAAACTTTCGCTTTTGAACTCTCTCCCGCTTCTAATTCCAGTTTCTATTATTGAGTACCGTATTCGAAAAGTAATTGAATGAGACGCCAAAAAATAATTATCTTAATGCAATCATGTTCTCTAAAATATCTTACAAGTGCAGATATACTTTTGTTAACATAAAAAATATAATTATTTCAAGGTTATTTTTACTAATACAGAACATATACTGTTCTATGTTAATCACAATTATTATAATCAGACAAGATTTACATACATACATGATAATATTTTTGCACTTAGTTGAATCCAATGTGACAGGTTATAAGTCCATGGCCGATTTTACAAACAACCAAAACAAGGCGAAATCTTACGTACTTTTCTTGACGTTGAGCCTTGTGGCTTCTATCAGATGGACCTGGTACCGTTCCAACTCCTTCTGCTGGCCGTTGAAGGCGTAGACGGTGCGTACGGAGCTCAGGACTTCCTCAGCTACGCTACTGGCACGCCCCAACACTTTCGTTTCCAGTTTAGTTAATTTAGACGCTATCTGAAAATACGGTATACATTTGGAATGCATTCAAAAATCGAATCAGGTTGTATTTCTACGGCCAATTCTACTGCTGCAGGTGCTTAGTTTATGACAACAGCCTGTAGCCAGGGAACAAATATAACGACGAATATTTTAGAGACATTTTTTTTCATTACTAAGTTTGCCTTATTCACTTAATAAAGTAGAAGTATCATTTCTATTGCACAGTTTGATTGGTGGGAGGGTGATTAGTAATTAACGATCTTTAAAAATTAAAAGTTTACAATCGGTTTTTCACAACCCGCATTCTACATTCACTACGATTTTATTTATATTTGTTTATTTTCGAACAGAACGATATATTTCTTAAATTGTTCAATGCAGCACGCATTAGTTATAATGTATGAAATTGAACTGACCGCACTTTTTGTGACAAAGGGCAAGTACTAATTGCAATTTTTCCCGCTATCGTGCGGTTTATAATACTGCGTACCTGCAATGGAGACGTTTCGTTGACATCTTTTTAAATCATTAAAAACGTCTATATAAATATATCTATATATTTACGACATTTTAACCATAGACGAGGAAGGGAAACATTTTGAAACGCAAATTTTTTTGGGCGTAACTACGGTATGAGGTCTTGTCACATCAAGACAGAAATAATTGGGGTTTTAATCGAATTAAAAAAAAGAGGTTCTATGTTTGCCTTTATGTATTTTTTATGTATGTTCAACGATAATTTCGTCAGTCGTAGACCAAATTAATTTTTATTTGTTTGAAAGGCAAAAATTTCGATCAATGTTCTCTGGAGTAGGTGCCAGCCAACGCAAGTTTGCTTCTGCGCCCTCCTGCCTCACATGCTGTATTCTTTGTATGGGTTTGGAGTTCAAAATTTTGCGTTCGACATTTTAGTAGACTGATTTAATGGATATACAATAAGGTTAAGTAACTTATACACCGAATATTTTATCTTATGTTAAATTTGCTTTTTCTGGTATTGCCAAAAAAAAAATGATTATATAAGTAGGTATGTTGAATATTTAATCAATAATAATTTTATGTGTTCTAATTTCTTTTGTTGAAATTGTCATTATTAATTTTTTAGTTTATGGGCTTTTTGCAGTGGATGGACGGTTAAAGAATTGCTTAAGGATTAGAACCGCAAAGAGGACAAATTAGGTGTTGGGCTTCGGAGGCTGCCAGTAATCATGCACAACGGTTGTCGAATTGATCCCTCAACTCGTTCTGGAGTTGCGTGGGAGTTGTGTAGTTATGCATTGCCATCTAAAAAAAATACTATGGGAGAATGTGCCTGCGCAGAAGGGTAACGAAAATTGGACTTGTAATATGTACAAATACCTAATTTATGATACATATTTATGGACATATCAATCGAGGAGTCCATGAAAATGTATACAAAAAATATGAAAATCAAGTATTCAATTTATACTTATATATGAAATTGAATTAAATAATATTACACGATGTTATTATAGTATATATGTTGTGTACTCACAAATCCTGACAGTCCGACCAAGCCTAATGTGACGGGAAAGGAGATGAAGCACAGCAACGCCAGTTTCCATCCTTTGACCAGAGCCATGACCACATTGCTGGTGAAGGTTGTTTGGTAGTATACGAACGTTGCTATTTTCTCGCCTATACCGTCTTCCAATTTCACCACATCACTGTATAACACATATAAATAACCAGAACTGTGCTTCAAATGTTTGTCTTACTGAAATTTTTCTTATAACATGTTTTCATACTTAACGGAGTTCATTGTTTATGGTCAAATCTGGCGCGGAAGCCGGTTTCGATCAATTTTAATCATTCAATCGAATTGAAATTCTGGAAATGCTTGTAATTCTGGCTGGTAGTGGCTCAGCAGTTAAGAATGTAACGCATCAACAAGAAGGTACCGCGTTTGCGCTTCACCAAAGGATAAATAACTGTTCATCTACTAAGAAATTTACTTTATATGTACTAGCAAAACGTTTTCAGTTTGGATTTCACGCAGAAATTCTTGAACCATTCAAATAAAGCTATGGAATGAAAATGTAAGTAGAAGCGAGAGCTGTCGAAGTTAGATAATATAAAATGTAGTTTAGTGAGTTCTAATTTTTAAATTTTGGTGATTATCTTAGTTTCGTTGCTGAATATCGTTTTTAAAATGTTCACGAAGTATAAGTAAAAAAGGGCGATCATTTATTTAGGGTTCCGTACTCAGGAGTGTCATTGGGACCGTATTACTAATTCTTCTCTGTCCGTTTGTCTGTTTTTCAGCGGGCTGTATCTCATGGACCGTACTAGGTGGGCATTGGATATTTTCACAGAGTGTGTTTGTCTATTGCCATTATAACTACAAATAATAAAAATTATATTAAATCAAAAATGAAAAGAAACTTTCCAAGAAACCATACAAGAAACTTTCTTTTTGCCGCTTTTAGTTCAATTTAAATTTTTGTTCTTATTTTTCTTTAGCTATTTTTAGTACATATGTAGTGTTCAATATTGTACAGTGGTACAGAATCCTTCGTTTGGGAGGTCAACTCGCACTTGGCTGGTTTTTTACCTTATATTGACGTACTCACTCTGACATTTTACTTGCGAAATCTCCTGTCTGTCGAACGTCTATATACTCGAAATCTTGGTTTAGAGCCGCTTTTAAGTATTCTTGCCGTACCCGATAGATCTGAAAGACGTATTTTCTTTGAATTTTCACTTCGTCACACATTTAGAGAAATCTTTCCTTGAAATACTTAAACAATTAAACTAAAGTAACGAATATCCACTCCTGCGTCCTATCTTATAACTTTCTAAAATCTCCTATTTTTGGACCTTGAAAATCTAACATATTTTATAGAAAGTTTTATAGCAACTTTTTTACATTAAAATCATAGCATTTTCGTACATCAGATGCTCGCTTTGTATCACTTGACATGTATACGAGACACAGGCCCGGGTTTTCGATTTGAAGGGGGGGCCGCCAGTGCCATCGTCGTTCTTTAATTTGTACGTAAAAATACATTCTGAATTTTCTGTCAAAGTTTTGTTTAGCTCCATAAAAGAATCCCTAACTCTGTGTGCCCAAGGGCTGTTGCATAATTTAAAATGGCACTGTATACATGACTTGCTTTCGTCGAGTGGATTTCTTTGCATGAATTTCATGATGAATAATCTTTTTCACCGCAAAACGTTTCAAAACGTGTTATATAGAAATGTGGCTTAGAGACGGAGTCACTCAAATATTTTAGTACTAAGAACGTTATATCTTTTATCCATTTTCTACAACGAAATTTGGGACCACTATTGATTTTTAGATTTGTGGTTATTAATTTAATTTCATTTGGATTTTTCACGGACATTGGATGAGAAAGCTGTTTCATGAATTCTAAATAAAATTTAGTAAAAACCATAAATATTCCTGTTTTCTTTGAACAGGAATATTGACTTACTCTTAGTAAGTTAGTATTTTTGTGGTCTTCATCACATTTTCAAGATTTCGGATGTTGAAAGTGTACTATACAACATCAATCTGAAATCCGTTCGCAAATCAAAACGATCTCAATCATTTTAAATAACACCTAAGTGGAATTTTACAAAATGAAATTTTTATTAACATTCCATATTGATTTCAATTCCGATTGCAATGCTAATTATAATCCCGTTCTTGAGTCCAATCTCAAGCCAGACCTCTGGCTCGATTACCAATCCTATCTTCATATTGTTTCTTGAATTCAATTCTGACCACAATTCTGGATCAATTTTGTTCATATAGCATTTTCGATTGGTCAAAAGAATATGAGAGCCACCATGGAGTAGGTGGTCACCGTCATCCAAGGATGTTCGCAATGCCAGAGGAGTAACCAGTGCGTTTTTGGCCTCTTGGGTTGAAATAGTATATCTGATGGAGGAAAGGTTGGGTCGATGGAATGAGGAGTGCGGTAATGAAGGGGAAAATGGGTCGCCGAAACTCTCACAGACGAAACAACATGGGGTGTTACCTCACGTCTATATTCGGTGAGCGTGGTATTTCAGATCGAGCCAGCCCATTTTTCTTGCTGCAGCCGAATTGACAAACATGGCTCTACTGAATTAAATTCGAAAATTAAAATCTGTATGAAATATAATTGGGAAAAAAAATCGAAAAAAAAATAACTAAAATTCCGAGAGATATGGAACAGATAAGTTCTTTATTCAAAAAATTTGTCCAAACTTTGCTTTTCCATGACAGTTTGAAATTCGGTCTATCCGGAAGACCGAATACAAATTTTAATTTTCTATACTTCAATATCTTATTTTGCAACTGCTATACAAAACTCCACTTCGACTTCATCCTTATGTTGATATCTAGGGCATTTAAATAAGTTGTTATTAAAAATTGCTTTTTAAATTATTATATTAATGATAATTTACACGCCGTAAACTTTAAAAAGGTGAGACGCCTAATTTTATTTTAAACAGCTGAAATTACATATGAATTCATTTATAACAAATTTTTATGTCTCTTAACTTCAAGTAGCCTAGCAACGAAAGATCACTACAATCTCTAAAGTTTTAATTTTCTGAAAGTGCGAATACAAATCGTGCTTAATCAGATCCTTAATCACAAAAATAAATTTTATTTGTGTGATTATAACTTTTATATCTTGTTTTAGTTCTTTAAGAGATTTGTTTTCAAATACTTTTCTTCGGGGAGACGTAAATTGCGTACGTCGTACTAAAAAATGTATTTGTTAAGTTTCAAGTCCTTACGCTTTATTAGTTTGGAGATTTCATCACGAGTAAAATCTTATACATTTTTTAAGAGATTTCTAAACGACGAAGGTGAGCTACCAGATACGTAGATGATCATCGACGCCCGTGGACATCCGCAACTCTAGAGGAGTCACTGGATTGAAGATCCTCCTATTGTAGTTAATTAGGCACACCGCTGATCGCGGATTGTTCCAAACTTTTACCCGAGTGGCCGAGAATTGCGCGTGAAGCGCACGCGCAAATGCCAATTAATATACCGACGGTACAAGATAAGTCTATAATAATTGAAAAAGTATAGCTAGACTGTGCAGTACCTGATTGTATGCCGATATGTTCATTAGCGCTGTAGCCACGTATCCGCCTACTATGAGTACGACCCCAAATAGGCTGTAGTATATGGCGAATTCTCTCACAGCCTCCATGAACGTTTCATTAGCTGGGTTTCCTTCGATCAGCGTCGCACCATAACTGATCATCGCGTCTAGAAGTCGCGCGAAGAAAATATTGCCGAGCGGCGATATGCAACCGCTGGCGATAGAAGACAGGATCGCGACTGCGATAAATAATTTATCTGTGGACGTTGCGAATCTAAACTGTAAGAAAATAATCAAACTTTCACTAAATAGCACAAAAAATTAGTGGCTCCTTACGGTATCAAAAAATTTTAATGGTTCTGTCTGTCGTTGAAACCAAATTTTCAGATATATTCTAATTTAGGATTTTATTACGATTCATAATTTACTTGCAATTTATGCACAATCGATACAATGAATGCACATGATTACTTACCAATGAAAAATATGAAATATTGGGCACTTCATTGTCAGAATTACTCGTTGAATTTCTGAAAGGAAAAAGTTTACCATATGCTTCTCTTGATAAAATAAAAAAAAAAAACTGAGTAGAAATTGAAATGATATTGGTAGTAATCAAGCGAAATGTCAGTAGTAAATCGAACTGCCGATCACATCGTTGTTCTGATTTTAAGAATGACATTATTGCACGTGTCACAACGTGAAGCATTTGAGTCGTGGTCTATTCTCGATTTCTCTGGTCAGGCATTTTGCCGGACTTAAATTGCAAATATTATATTCATTTGCACTTAAAGGATAATATGATTGGGTTGGGATATTTGTGTCGGAATATTGTGTGTGGTTAAGATAATGGCTGAAAATCTTTAAATTTTGGAACCACTCTTAGGGTTCCGTAGTAAACATATTCGTCCGTCTCTCTGTCTGTCCCCGGCTTAACTCAGAGACTCTTAATACTAGAAAGCTCCATTTTGGTATGGGTAAATATATTATTATATAATAAATATATTAATCATGCCGACAAACTGATAGTATAAAATCTTGAAATATTTTTTCGTGGTACCCGCTCTATACCTAAAGTGGAAATGAATTTGTTTTATTGCTGGATATCTCAATGAAAAACATTGCGGGCCAGTAAAACCATTTTTCGATTTAGGGATCCGTTTGCGAAATAATAAGCTTTGTTAGAGTGTGCTAATTTTTGTTGGAGTCAAGTGTCTGCCCCGTGTCAGCTAATTTTTGTTATTTTTGAATATTGGTATTTTTGAAAATGTAAAAAAAAAACAAGACGCTAACATATACAGCAAAATAAAATGAAAACTATCACAGTAATAGTAAATAAGCTTTATAAGTTAACGACTAATAGTCGACCAACTTATAGAATGGACTCGGAGAAGTAAAAATGAATAGTTCATACACATAATATTGAAAATCACTTAGACAATGTTGTTGGTTGTAGAAAATAACTAGCAACATAATTTTATCAACCATGTAAAATTATGATAATACATAATCGTACCATCAATCATTAACGTCCGTCCTATGTGGGCTCGTTTTTAGACGTTATTATCCCTTAAACCGTGAACTCAATAATTCACACTATAAAACAAAAAAAAAACCCTTTAAAGTCCGTATGTTGTGACGAGCAAACACTGGCTAGAGCATTAATTGTCTTATTATTGATGCTGGCCTTCAGATATGCTACTAGTTTGCTATTGAGTATCAAAACTATCCGCATTTATGTGTGCAAATCTATACAAATGAAATTATAGTTAAATCCGTCGATATGGACATCGTGCGCAAATTATTGGATGGGATTCTTTGAATGTTTTTTGTCTTTATTTCTTAGACATTTGATTTTCATTTACAATAAAATATATGGAGGCTAATTTTTTATGGTTCCGTGAAAATGACTTTTGACCGAATTCAATAAAATTTAGTATATAGACAGTTGGTGAAAGAATATAGGCTATATGTTTTGGTGGTTCTGTGGTTTGGAGTTCCGTGAGGTTGCCAAGAACCCTTGTACTTTGACATAGTTTACTGAATTTTTTCCAAATTGTTTTTATTAGCACGAAGAGAGCACACGGAGTTGTTTACTTCGGTTGTTGATTGAAGGTTCAACTACCAAGAGTCTCCAAGGACTATTATACCTTAGTATGTTTAATAATGAAACGGGAATAGATCAGAAGCGGGGGTGGGGCCGAGGTTCTAACTGAGGTATCTCTTTCGGAGGAATTTATTTAGTCAAATGATATAAGCCTAAAAACGACGTTTTTTATTATTAGTGTCGAGGTATTTCCCATAATTAGATAAAGACAGCCATAGACACACGGTGTACACTGAGGCTACGTCAAAGTAAATAAATATAAAAAAATATAATCAGATAAGCTAGGTTGTATCATTGTAAAATGTTTTGTCAATAATTCTAGGTGCATGTATGAAATGGAAAATTGATCCAGTGATGAAAAGTGGGTTAAAGGATATGACGCGCTCGATAGGTGAACTTAAATAAGTTGCTAAAGTGAGTTAAATAACTTACAACCAACATGGAGGTATACGTCCTCATTTTAATTTATTTAATTGGTGGATCTATTATTTAGTGAGAGGCCATGTATCATAGCGATCAGGACTGTAAACCTGTATCGATGTCTACGTAATTACGTATACATACCTAGATATCACAGAAATTAAACTAAGATCTGTCGCAAAATTTATGAAATATTTCGATATAATAATAATTGTAAGAATTCATTTTATGTCCAGTGGCATAGCTAGCACGGGTGGCACCTGGGGCGGATATCGTAGTGTCAACCCAAAATACAAGTAGCGGTTACGCAATCTGCCACAGTTTTGCGAATTTTTATAGGTGGGAGAACTGATGTATGGTTATGATTCTTTTGTAGTGTATTTTTTTGTGTATCCACAATTCCCGATTGAATTAACTCGGGTGTTACCCCTAAATGGGTGGCACCCGGTGCGGGCCGCCCCCGCCGCCACCTACACCCCTGTTTATGTCTACGTGTCCGTCACTCGGTGGCAATAATTCGATAGGCAGCCTCTCAGAACAGACTCACAATGGATCAATAATAAGCTGTAACGGAACCCTAAAAATAAATTTAAATAACTGATTAGAAAAGTATTTTTTGTCTATACATATGTCATACTGGAATAATCTATCAATTATTATTATTATTCGAACGACGACAATTCAGTTTTTTTTATCTTATATATAAAGTTCTCATTTAAATTGTATCATAAATAGAATAATTTTAGTAACGGTAACATTAGATTCATAAATACACAATTTTATATAGCACGAATTAAGTATAAGTACGTATTTTTTTTATAATACATAATATATTTAACATTTTTAATTACTTAAGCGAAATAAGATTATACACGTTTTAATATTGTATTGTTTTATATAATGTTTCTTAAAATTCATACAGCATATACAACATTTTTCTTTAAATACATAATATTCATGTAATGATGATTATGCTTAATTTAATTTGATAAACAAACAATTTGTTTTTAGTAGATTTCATAAAAATATAACCACTGTATTTGTTCTCACGACGCAACTTTTGAAAAATTTTGCTGTTTTCCGACTTAACTCGACGAGTTAAGTCAGAAAATACATATGGTTCAAAAGTTTATATATGTATGTATATATATATATATATATATATATATATATATATATATATATATATACACGATATAACGTCAGCAAGATAGCGTGTATAATTCTTTAGAGATCTTAATGAAACATACATATTCTGTGGACGATTACAAAGGTCGAGTTCAAATTTGAGCCAAACCGGTTAACTAATTTAGAAATCACAGCATTTTAAAATTTTGACAATCCTAAAATTATAATTGCATATGAATTACATATGAAATTTACTTCCATTTCGGCTGCTGAATGCCATTTTTTTTTCAGTACATGCACGTTGCACTGTCACACGCGAAATGCACGCGTCGTGAACTAGGGTGCGTTTTTACACAGCTAAGGGGGGAACGCGGTAATATATGTAGAAATGTCGCGAGCGAAATTACAACCGGGCGCAGCAGCATGCGATAAATACGCATTTTAATTGAGGTTTAGGTTGAAGAAATGAAATATGTATAGTTTAGTAGTAATTTAATTTACGAAAATTAATAAAATATCTTCTTAAAACCTATTCCAGAGGTGAGGCGGCGGTATGCAATTGTGGCCGGTCGACATGACTTAGAACAAAAGCCGCCGCCAAGTCGTAGGGAATTCCGCTTTAGAATTACTTCTTAAATCAAGAACGAAGAAGGAATATTGAAAGAACTGATTCTTTGCCTCGCCACATAGGGGCGCAAGCATCTTCAATTGACACCATGGTGTTTTATGGTTGCTCTGCGCCCTACCGATCCAGTCGGTGGCGGCCTCGCTGGGTGCACGCAACCAGCCCGCCCAGCACACACCCCCCTGAAGAGCCTGGTCCTCCCTTTGCATTGAATCCCTGTTCGAGGCTAGCCTTTCAGAGGAATGTACCCTCTCTCCGAGGGCCGCTAGACCGTTCGCCGATCCTCCCTTTTCAACCCATTCTCTGAAGTAAAGCCCAATTCAAGATATTTTATTTTGTGTACATGAATATGTTTAAGGTAATAGTCGTAAACTATTAATATAACGCGGAAGGTAGAACCGCACGACCCGCACACATCGCGGTACTGTATATTAAAACATGCGTCCGCTTGCTTATTTTTAAAAGTCTTATGCGACAAAACAGTTTTTTTTTCGTTTAAAATAAAAACCAGGAACAAAGTAAAAAAAAAGATCAACTTAAATTTTGATGTACTAGTATAGATTAATTTATGTAGTAAATTTGGAGACTTAAATCGGTCCTATTCACAAGGAAAATGTAAATCTCTGTTTTAAAAAAGGTATCTTTGATATTTTTTTCTCTGTTATAAAAGTTAATGTATCGTGTAACGGCTACTGACAAATTAAAATAAATAACACGAAGATTCGGGTCATCAATGATCATTTTGATATGTTTTGTATTTTCTGAGAAAAGTCGAGACCTCTACAAAAAAAATTCCAATTTGTCACCTTAAGAACCAAATAACGATTATTATTACAAAGTTAAGTTAATATATCTAAACAAATAAAATCATTAAAAAAAAATAGCGAATCACACAAAGGAAAATTAAATTTTTTTTTATTATTTAAATTTGATTTTAAATCTCGACTGTCCCGCTGTCCCGAAATAGTGACCGCTGGTTGCTAGTATTGATTATTTAATTTGGATTCCTAGATGTAGTCCGATGTGCAAATTTTATCTTCCCTTTTCTCGACGTCTCAAACTTTGAGAATTTTAATTACATATCACTGCAAATTCGTTCTCTCATATTAGCATAGAAATACCAATTAAAAAAAACTCACTTTTCACGTTCCTTTCTTGGGTGTCTGTTAACACCCGCATTGTCGTTCGGAGATTCGTTTTCCTTCCGTTTGTGTTCAAGGCTTTGGTTTTTTGAATCACATCCGTGTAGTGTCATTTTTTTTTTAGTACCAATAATTATTTTTAATTAATTATGTTTATTGAATTTAGTGTCTATATATATCGTTATAAAATTAAATTACGTCCCCGCGATTTACTTTCGCGATACAAAATAGACAACGTTCATCGTTACTTACAAGCGGACAATATTTATACTAAACGCAAAATTGGCACTGTTTGACAGGTGCTGCGTTGTTGACATCCCTTATCACGTTGATAAGACGACATAATATTCAGGAATTAAACAATACAAGGCAATGGAAATACCAGAGATTATGTAACCGAGCACCATTTTTGGGATTTCGACATATGACGCGTGCTGTTGTAGAGATTTATTATTGATGATTTACGATTCATTTGATTTTCATGTAATTTGAGTAATTAGATACGTCTTAAAATACAAGCCGTGGAAAATAAAATATAAACTGTTTAAATTCAATACTATTTCCAAAGTATTTTTAACTAAAATTCTTACAAGTATAGGCACAAATATAATCGCTTTACATTTTTTATTATTATTATAAGCGCACACCTATTCCCCAGGAGGGTAAGCAGAGATTACAAATTTTCATATGGTATGAGCTTTGCATGTCTTGCTTCACCGACGCCCATCAAACTGTTATGCAAGCCCGTCGCTTTTGGGTGCTTAAAATTTGGTCCTGCACATATGAGTGTTAATAACACATACATAAAAGAACCATGGGGTGAAAATACCAAAACGGGAAAGTTAACAATATTTATTGGAAGTTCTGCAAATCCTACGAGTTGTTGTAGCTGAGGTATATCACAAATAATTTTATAAAACATTAAAATAAAATAGTGTTATATACTGTTTGGCTATATAAGACTTGAAGTGTTCTAAAAGTACATTAATATGAATCAATTTTCACGTTTCTGCTGCTGTGGTCCAAGATCCAATTTCACCAACCGATGTTAACAATTAACAGGCCATCAATGTAAGTTTAGGATCTGTTCTATATAAAAAATATTCCTTATAATTCGGGAATCTGTTTAATGCAATGATAATGGATGAGGATCTTTTTAGCTAATTCAAAATTCAAAGATTTATGCAAGTACTAATATATAAACATACATATACACATTAACACAAACAAACATACGCACACGTGAGTGCGCGCGCACCCACACACCTACGCACCCACATACGCACTCATATACGTACATACAGACATTACTCGGAAAATGGCCGAAATAGATTCTTAAAATCCTAAAATGTCAAGATTCGATGAAAACTCGATTTACGAAAATCGGGGTTAAAACAGTAACTTTCCTATTTTATATAAAAAAAAAACTTTTATGGCGTAAAGTTGAAAAATTAAATGGATACCGGTTCAGTTATTTCAGAGCTACGATGCCAACAAAGACGCACAGATATGCTTTTAATACCTCTCTACTTGCGTCGGGGGTTAATAAAATAATCATCCTTTGGATCGAATAATTTTGGGAGGCAACTTTAGCCAACTTCTCTCCGTAAATTATAAGGATATGAAACGGCATAATATTTTCTTGGATTTTCCATTTACTTAGCATACAACCTGTATATAGATTAAGTTGATAAAACAGCCATGAATATGGAAAAACCTGTATATTTTTTTTCTTTCTGCACCGTTTTACGATATGCATAGACGATATAGTTTAATATTTTTTTCAATAGAAATGAAAGTAATTTGTGTGTTTCAATAATTGTAACATTTATAAAGACATTTCTAAGTAATAAACTTTGGCATTAGCATTTAAACCATTGAAAGGGAGAGATTTAGCCCTTTAATATTTAATAGTTCAAATTCGGTGCACATTGTCCCCTTCGTTAAGCCTGCCGTTACGTGATGTGATTTATATTTGTCAGACAGCGATATAAAACAGTCGTCAAAAAGGGTATTTATTATGAGTAAGTGTAAAATTGAAGGATGTATGTCAAATAAACCAAGATTGGTTAATTTGGAAATTGTAATAAAATTCTGCTTATGTAGGGATGATTTTCTTGTTTGATTTCATTGCTAACGGAGAAACTTTCATTTAGAAAAATAATTATTTATTTCATTAAACAAAAATTACATTCGCAGGCACAACATATAACAAGCATTTTTTATTACTCCTTGAAATATTTATTTCTTCTAATTAATATTCCCTCCATTATTTTGTATACATCATTTTTAAAGAAAGATTATATTTTTCTGTATCAGAATGGCATTTATTCATTGCAAAGACTAACTTAAATTCTTATTAACCGAAGATGGAGTATTTTTACATACATTGCCGATATTATATTAACTAGAATTTGATTTCATACACAGTTGACACAGAGTTTAGTTGAGGTTTAATGCAACGAGTTAAATTTATTGTGCACGTTTATACAGCCGGTAGTATAATCCTTTCCTGTCGATAAGTTCTTGGTGCGTGCCCTTCTCGGCGACGCGGCCCGCGTGGATCACGCAGATGACGTCGGCGTCGCGGATCGTGCTCAGCCGGTGCGCGATGGTGATGCAGGTGCGGCCCTCCTTGGCCACGTCCAGTGCCGCTTGCACCACCTACAAATAGCGTAACTTCTATGATACTTAGCCCTTCCTTACAGTTATTCTATTTCAATTGTACATGTGACATAATAATTAGCTACTGAAATTAATTGAGAATGTATCGTTTACATTAAAGGAAGATATTGAGATTACTAATGTGTATACGAATAATTTTACTTATTTTAAGTTTTTGTTTACATAGATATAGTTAATACGTGCACTTCAAACAGTAATGATACCGTGCGAGTCCTTCAGCAAGGCGCAAGTCAAAAGCTTGAGCACTGTGACTGCTTGCATCATTGACTGCATTATTTATTAATTAATGTTCAAATAAAACTGAAATATTAATTACAACTTATATTAACGGCGAAAGAAATCACTTTAGTGCACCCTGTATATCGCGGAAGTTTCATTAAAATTTTCAAAGTTGTGTGAACTTCTCAATCGTATCGGAACATATGGCGATTTCAGTGTAGACCGTTATAGTCTAACGACCTCTTCGTAGGAGCGTACTTATTCTCTACAGTGGGATGTTATACGATATTTGCACATCTCTCTTACGTCACTGACACCCACCAATCTTTTCATGCAAGCTTGTCGGTGCATATATACATAAATAAATAGGTAAATTTATATCTCAGAAATGGCACTTACGATTTGGACGGCAATTTGTACTGTGATACAGTTTTGTTTCTCAAGTTTCATTTTATACGGAATCCTATTTCTTAGAAAAACGAGAAAAAAAAGTTAGTTGTCGGTAAAGTCGGTTTACGGACGATAATTTTACGTGGTAATGTCATAAGAAAATAGTGATGAAAAATTGCATTTTTTATGAAATGAGTTATTATCACTGAATTATCATTATTTTGTATAATACAAAGGCGTTATTTGAAAATGACAATGTTTTCGATAAATTAACATTTATTTGCACTCGTTAACTCAAATATTTTTCTACTTAAATTATACAGTAAAGAGATAGATGAGTCACAAGCCGAACGCTTAGGCCGATCGTGCCTCTCTATTGTTCCGCGCTCTCGCTCACACGCTCGGCTCAGGCGGAACGCGATAATGAGTCATACTTTTTCGTGCGTGCAGTCGGCGTTCATCGATTTATAAGACGTTATCACGTCAAAAATTCTTTTATTTATTGCCATTTCGTAGGATTTTGAGATTGTTGCTATGTTGCTTCTCAACAACAGAGGGGGTACTACATGACATAAACTACGGACGGCGTTATACTTAGATAAAATACAGAGGTACAGATGATCTACATATTATTGTTAAAAATGTGCAACTTTTTCAGTGGGAAGTTTTCATATTCCCAAGACGAACTCGAGAAATGGCAAGCAAAGCACGGTTGCCCAGGTACTCTAATATGCGTAATATGATTTGATCCGATATATATTTCAGGTTATTGTATGGATTTAATAGTAGGAAAACTATACCTTCTCGCTCTCGGTGTCGAGCGCGCTGGTGGCCTCGTCCAGCAGCAGGATCTGCGGCTTGCGCACGAGGGCGCGCGCGATCGCCACGCGCTGCTTCTGGCCACCCGACAGCTGAGTGCCCTTGCTGCCGATGTTTGTGTCGTAACCCTGTACCAAATTAAATAAAATAATATCTTAGAATTTGGAGCTATTGAATGTACGGGCGCAAGCATGCAATATGCGTGCGTGCATGTGTGTAATGTACGATAGGGTGATATATATACATATACACATATATACATATACATAAAGTTCTCAATCTTACACGAAGTTCCTAATTATAGTTATACACAATATTTACTTAATTATTAAAATAATCTCTTAAGTGTCCTTTAGCTTATAAAACTTCATGTATTTACAGGGAAACTTCCATGGATCTCTACTTTGTCTACTATGAAACAATCGTACCGCAGGTAGTGACATGATGAAATTATGTATGTTGGCTTGTCTCGCCACTTCGATGATTTCGTCCTGCGCCGGCGTCCTCGAGTTGTCGCCGTACGCGATGTTCTCGCCGATGGTGCGGTCGAACAGCACCGGCTCCTGCTGCACCAGCCCCAGGCCGCGACGCAGTTCAGCTAATCGCAGTCGAGGCAAGGGCACGCCATCGAGAGTCTGAAAACCATTTACCGTTTTATGCTACAAGAACGAAAATTATCAACGCCTACGTACACAATATCTAATGTCCTCAATGAAAAATCTCATATTATGAAAAGACATATGTACAATTAATATAAAATTCCACAATTTTGTATTGTTTTCTTATCAACAAAAGGTTTATGATTTAGTTCATCGATCTGTAAGAATTCGTATGTACAATGTCTTCAGTTTGAACTACAACATATATATCAAATATTGTCATGACATCTATTATTTGATAAGCGCCATGATCGACTAAAGAGCATTTAATGTGTTATTTCATAAATGAAAAGCAATAGAAGATTAACCTTCTTAACATATAAGTAGGTAACAATATCGCATAACTATTTGAATTAGAAACGAGGAAACGAAAATAAATGTGTAATTACATAACCCTATTCGACACAAGGGCAAGTTGCTGAAACTGTAACTGAAATAAGAGGGGCCTTAAAGGGTAGTCACCTGTACGAACGACCGCGCAGAGCGTAGTTTGAAAGGATTGAAAAAAGTTGTTCATGTAGATCGGCTAGCAAAGTATACTGTAATAGCGTGTTCTGAACCAAATAAATAACAGAATAGGACTCCACAGTTTAAGTAAGAAAAGTGAATATGTTAAATTTATTAAATCTGGAATTTTTGGTTGGTCGAATTATTCTCGAAATTGCCGGTTTTTTTAGAGCAATTTTCTAGGCCATCGCCAACGGTATGAATGGTTCTGCATTGTGATTTCTTATCACTCTGTATTTGAGTGTACATACAGAAACACTGGAATGAATAGAGTGTATATATTCTCTGTTTACTTTTATTTATTTTATTTATTTATTGTTTACTTTTACCATCTCAATATTCGAGATCCGACAGTGGAAGATGGTAACATTAGCTTATTGTTTTTTTTTCATCCTCGGCTCTTTGAAAACTTAAAACTAAGTGAATATTGTTATGCCGTTTTGTATGTGATTTGTGATTCGGTTTATTTACGGTTGCCATACAGACTAATAATTAAATATATTAGTTTTTGAGACTTGAAAAAATTCTTAAATAGAAACTCTTTAATACATATTTATGACGCGTATTACTAACTTATGCCACAATTTAACGGCAAAGATATATTATTATGTTATGTTTTCTATTAGATACAAAGTTATAATTATAATTCTGATCAGAACCAATTGTAACAGCTAAAACAGACGGAGGTGGATATACAAAGGATTGTAGAGCTCTTTTAATTTTTACGATTTTAATGCTGAAAACAAAGAATTTAGCTATTGCACATATTATTATATAAACTATTCGCTTTTGCGTCGTCAGAACTGCACTTGAGAATTTTGAGTCGTTAAAATTGTAATTAAATTTATTCATTATCTCATCTGGAGTTGTATTTTTATTTCTATTAGACTCACAACGAGACCAGCATCTGGGTCATAATAGCGTTCCAGGAGCTGGATCACTGTACTCTTGCCGCAGCCGCTGGAGCCCACCAGAGCCACCGTCTGCCCTTTGGAAATTTTCAAATCTAGCCCTTTTAGAACTTCCACAGCCGGTCGCGTCGGATAACTAAACTGTACTGTTTGCAGGTTCGCTTCTCCGGTACCACGCTGAGGATAAAAATATTGTAAACAGAGCTATTCAAGGTTATTAATCATATATGAAAAAATATATAATTTTTAATTTTTATAAAATAATATATCTCTTTTAATGTAAAAAATTGTCATTAACATAAAACAATACAGTGACTTTTAGTGTAGCGGCCTGATCTATATAGCAACTAGTCTATATATATATATATAGAATGAAGAAGGTTTTTTTTTTGATCGGGGATCAGATAAAAGTACTGAACGTATCGATATGGAACTATGATAATTCAACGTAGAACCGTTTATGTACTCGGTTTCGGTGTACCCATTTATTTTACGAATTTCGAACTTTTCCGAAACCTTCATAATTTTTTTTATCTTACAATTTTTTCCATACATTATGAAGACAATTTTTCTTTGTGTATGCGTATCGATTCCGATTGTAATTTCCGTAATGCCTTTTTTTTCTTGACTCCGCCCAAAGGATTTATAAATTAATTAATTTATTTAAGAGATGAACAAACATTATTAGAAATATTAAATCTCTTATTTTGATTAAGCTATAAATGATATAAGCTTTTCATTATTTCATTAAAGTGAATGTGCTTTACGTATTTTGGTTATAAAGACTAATAGTTTATTTCAGTTAGCAAGAGCCAAATAGCAAATGAAGAACCATGAAGTGGAGAAAATTATTAAAACCTGAAATGAAAGTACTTTCAAGTCTTAACGCATGCGCAGACAAACGGGTGGGTGCCGGCTAATTTCATCATAACTTGAAAGCTCGGTACGTTATTGTTATTACATTATTACTTCCGAAATCCGTTGGTCGTGTTATTTTAGGATATTGAAATATTATCCTTACTGTTTGATGTTTGTCGTTTTGACAGTTTCATGCAAATCTAATTTATATCTGTCAATATTTCACTTACGAATTCTTCAACAGCAGGTTGAGCCGGATCAACAACATTGGGTTTTCTATTTAAAAGGATTACTATTCGTCCAGCAGCGTTGATTCCTTTCTGGAAATTTGGTGCAAATGCAAAGGCTTGTGCTGCCGAGCTGGTACCCATGAGGAGAGCTTGAGCAGCCCTAAGGAACAAAAATAATGTCATTCTCGTAGATCTTAAAAAAGAGGAAGTTAATAACGTAACCAGGAATCTGATTGTTGGTTAAATATAAATTTCATCAGTACGATGGATAATAGCTGTTATAATTCCTTTATGTTTGAATGCAGTTATTATTTTTTAATACTTACTTAAAGATCATATTACAAGAGATGTCACTTACTTAAGAACTACATCGTAAGGAACATCATCGTTGACGATGATGTGGCCGCCGTAAAACATGGCGCCTGTCTGAACGAAGTTAAAAAATCCTCTAGCTAGGCCGAAGACTATGCCGCGCCAACGTGAGGCGTGCTTGGCCAAGATCAGCGCTGATCGTAATTGTTCTTTATACTCTTTAACGAATAACGGCTCTCGACCCAAAGACGCCACTGTGCGAATATTCGTCACTGCCTCCACTGCTATCTAAAATTAATATACTTAATATATTTTGTGGCATAGTTGACACTTTATATTTATTGAAATTAAGCTTAACAGCAAATAATATTATTATTAAAATAAATACCAAATCGTTAAGTGTAGAAAATGATGTACATGTTGATTTTAATGACCGACGTATGAGAGAATCTCTTCTTTGTGTAAAACAATATTTCCGAAGAAATTAAAACCAAACGATAGATTTTATTATTGATTTGTTAAAAATTTACATATCAAGAAGCTAGGTACGACTAGGCCATCAACGTTGCATCGTCGTCAACCGGTAGACTTGTCCTGTGTGCGCAATATTGCAATGGCTCGTGATTTATGCGTTTTAAGTTGCCTTACAAATACTTTTTTTATATCATTTCAAGGAGTGAATAAGCATTCGAGCCACCTGAGAGCAAATGAACACCGTAATCCATGGAGATCCACAATCCCAGAAGAATCACTAGTGCGTTAGTGGCATTTTAGGAGGAAATACGATATTCGATGAAGTGGGAAGTGGACCGTCAGAATGTTTAGGAAAGATTAAGATATCTAGTGGAGCAGGGGGAGTGGGCCACCGGAACTCTCACACACAGAACGAAACAAAACAGCAAAAGCTGCAACTTCACGTCCGCTTGCTATGAGAGTATGGTATCATAGCAAGGTCGAGCCGGCCCATTTTTTTGTTGCAGCCAGTACAATTAATTATGAATTCTCATTAACCAAGAACAGTTTATTCTAACGATAAACTTTATTTGATAATATTAATGCACTAAATGAGGAGATTGTACACATTTCTGAATATAATAATTACTAGTATCAAGCTTTATAAGAATATAGTCTTCAGCGTAAATGGGAAAAAGACATTATTTGCCAGAATTTAAATACCAATAAGGATCTCAACTTACTTTTACACTGTTTTGCATCGTCTTCGCTGTTCTAAACGTTTCTTCTTGTACCATTTTCCCTTGCTTATAAAAAATGAGTACTAGAAAAGAAACGAAGGACATTGCAACGAGACCCACGCGCCACTCGTATACCAGCGCCAGCACCAGTGCCAATGAAAATGTACCCGTAGCTCGAACCACTGTACCGATGCGTTGTCCGGTAGACTGCAGGTTATTGATAAAATAATTCAATAATCGACTGTTACAAGTCTACGTTTCTTTTGTATTTAAATTTCACTCATTACTTTCATTTATAAAAATTTCAGAGGTAATTTAGTTAAATTAATCAGTTATGAAATTGACGTTTTTTGTATCAAATACTAGAGTAAGTACATATCAGTGATACATGATCTAGAGGATATATTGTTAGTTAATATAGAACAATTATTTAGATGTTTATAATAGGCTATTATTAGTAGCAAAGTTAAACAATTGAATCAGTAGAGTCACTTAAGTGGCTTATACTAATTTTGTCAGCATCTCTATTTCCAATTTACGTCTTCCTGTCGGTAATTAATGTCATTCGTAAAGTATTTCATTTTTTTTAACCCTTGTACATAAGAAGCTTCTCCGGATAGTTTAGAGCAAAGTGCGCCCGTGCTGTTGCTCTTCTCGTCGAAGAAGCTTAAATCCTGATTCCAGAATCTGTTCTAACAGATTCTGGAACATCATTCTACGTAACCGTTGAGTCAGACACTCGCCTGATACGCTATAGAAAAAGACCTGAAAAAAGGACATCACTGCCATAAATTTATTCGTTATATACCTACTATTTACACTATGGAGGGTAGAAGTAAAGAGGACTCTCATAATAGTTGCAAAAGTGTAAGCTGTAAATAACAGTTCCAAACCCCTCCATAGTGGCGCTAAAGTAGCAAACGAGTATGAAATGAATATAGTAGTTATACATATACGGAGTGAAGTGCGCCGAGTTGAACAATTTAATATTTTTTATGACTATAGTAGTTATAACAAAACTACAGTTTATAAAACCTTAACTGTTTGCATAAAACTCGTATCAAGACGGTAACTTAAATTGTACTTCAATTAATTTATTTCGAAAAACATGCATTTTTTTTTAACCAACATAAGTTAAAAAAATTATAATACATTATTTCTCTATTTAATTTTTATTCCAAAAAAATATATTTTTTTTAAATTTTCAGTTTTTGATTAATTTTCATCAGAGAATTCTACTTTTATAGAAATTTCATAAAATTATTATGTGGAACTCGTTTTTTTTTTTATTTCTCTGTCCCATTCTACTATTATTTGGCGCGTCTTTTAAAATTTACACTCTTGCTATTGTGGCGCCATCCTTATTTAACGGTTTTCGAGGTACACTTTTTCATGCACAGAGAGCGTTCTCCTTACCTCTACCCTCCATAATTTATAGGTTCTTCGCATAGTAAAAACCTTTGAATTTTTTTGATGTTTCTTAAACGAATGCAGAGAGAGAAGCATAATTACTTTTTGTACTATTTTGTCTATGGTTGAATTGTAAACGAGTGGACAACAAGCTCATTAAACATATCGTATGTAAGTAGTTCTTAGAAACTAATCACAGACATTTATGCGCCTCATTACAGATTCAATTTGAGGCATATACACCTATCTAGTAATTAGGGCGTTTGACAATAGTACGTTTTTCTATTAAGCTGTTTAAATTCCATGGCTTATATATTTTTTCCCAAAATATTAGGAGTGCAAATAAGTTTACGCCATTTTTTGTCAATAAAATAATATTTATTGTGAAAGAAAGGTAATTTAATTTTAATCGAAGTATTGTCATCACTAGCAACTACTTTTTTCCACTTTTCAGGTAGCGTTTGGATTCTAAGTCTGAAGAACTCCTTATCTTTTGAGTCTATCTACGAATCAACCCAATTTTCGGTATCTTCATATGATGTGAACCGCTGGTCTGACAAAGTATGTGCTATTGACCGGAACAAATGATAGTCGGATGGCGCAATGTCTGGTGAATACGGTGGGTGGGGTAGTACGTCTTAATCAAGTGTTTTCAAATAATTTTTCACTGCAACCGCTACATGCGGACGAGAAATTATCATGTAGAAGAGAAATTTTGCCGTGTCTGGAGTTTAGGGCGTTTCTCTTTTTATGATCACACCAAATACACACCATGAGTTTTTTCCCATGAATATTCGGTTTTGCTGTGGATCTTGACGCGTGGCCAGGTAGTCCCCATAATTTTCTTCTTTTTGGATTACCATAATGTATCCACTTTTCATCACCAGTGACGATTCGATGTAAAAAACTTTTTTGTGCCTGGTTAGCAGCATTTCTCTCATGCATAATCGGCGTTCAACATCTCTCGGCTTTAATTCGTATGGAATCCAATTACCTTGTTTATGAATAATTCCTAACGATTTTAAAGGAGGCGAGACTGCTTGCTAAGTGACTTCTAAAGCAAGTGTCAGTTCCTTTTGTGTTTGAGACGAATCTTCCTCCAATAATTCTTTATCCTGCAATTCTGCATCCTCATAAATTTTTGGCCTTCCACTGCGATCTTTGTCTTCTACCTCAAAATCACCGTTTTTAAACTTTTGAAACCTCTTACGACATGTTCTCTCACTCAAGGCAGCCTCATTATATACTTCTACGAGCAATCGATATGCTTCAGCTGCAGATTTTTTAAAATTAAAGACGTAAATTAAAAGTTCCCGTAAATGATGCTTATTTGGCTCAAATTTAGACATTTTTGGATAAAAAAAAATATGATGCTAATATGAAGTTATAAGGGTTATATTATTCTTGAATGATCAACCTAATTTTCAAGCCGGTTATCATCTGCGAATTCTAACGTAAGCCTCGTGCCATGCCATCTCTCTCAAAACGGTGGAAACTTATTTGTACTCTTAATAATATAACGCACATCGATTTCCAATCATTATTTTATTGTATGGAATGAATTAAAATAAACTAATATTGTCTTAAAAACTTGAATAACAATATTTAACATTTTCTATGGCAAAAGATGACAAATGTTACCTGCACGAAATTAGTCAATCCTGAGAGCAGTCCTATTCCTACAAATATTAATGCATATATTCTTGTTTGACCACTCACATAGTCTTCGTCAGTGACTGATAAGGTCTGAAAATAACCAATAATATATTAAATACGCACATTGGTCGTAGTGAGGTATCAATATTTTCATTGAATATTTGGGTTAGTCTTTATTATATATTATTGACAGCTTCCTCTCTAAAAAAAAGTATTTCTCATGAAGTTAATAAATTTGTTTGTAAATGAAACTGTAAATATATGCAAGATAAGAATTGTAATATGAAAACTATTAAAGAGATCAAGTATGATTTTAACGTGTTTATCATTGACGTGAGAAATGAGCGGACAGAGCATAGCTAAGCAACAATGATTGACCTCTCCAAAATAAGTCAGCTCGCTATTAGTACCATAGACGCACACCAACATCTAAGTAAATCTATCGATTACCGTTACGCTCTCAATTTAGCCTAGATTACATCGAAGTTGGGTCAAATATTTTCCTATCCTTCTTCACAAACTCAATTTCAAAAATGGCAGCTATCCCAAATCTTATTGTAAAAAATGTGTTGTTTTGTCACAGTAATTGGGTAAAATTTTCTTTACATTGTCATATTCTATTCGCATAAACGTACTTTGCATTGCTTTGCAATTACAATTACAATGCTTCCGGCAATGGTTAGCATTCCTTTGTCTGACTATTTTCTTCGTTTATGCATGGTATTCATTAGTGTTGGTAAATAATTATCATCCATTGCAAAAACAACATTAGATAACACAGAATAACAAAATTGACCTTTTTTTTATTGTATGAGATTTTTCTACTGTTACTAATTTGGGCGCGCCGATTTCGAATCTACCCTCAGATTTTTTGTGGCAGATCTGGCTAGTGCGATACAGGCGCCGTTTTGAATTTGCATAAGTAATCGATAATTTCTATCAATAGAAGTGTAACCAAACTAGTTTCTGTATAAATTTCCTTATGTCTTCCTCAAGGAGGTCGTGTTTAAACGGTCCTGATTGTTTTTTGTGTTATTTGTGGATAATATATGTTCCATGTATTGGGTTTCCATTCGTCGGCAATGGAAACCCAAAGTAGTCTACTTTGGGTTTCCATTGCCGACGAATGCTAAGCCTTGGATACCTAGTTTGGTATGTAAAAATTGTGTTGAGTCTTTGCGATTATTGGCAAAAAAAAGACCCTTTTTTTAAGTATAAATCTCAATGATCTGGCGTGAACCATCCAATTATCAGTGAGTAGTGAGAAAATCAAAGTTGCTATATTTGATGGCCCATAAATCAGGAAGTTGATAAATGATCAACAATATGACAGCTATAGAGAAATATGTATCAGAAGAGATTGTTTGGTTAGTGCGAATTTTTTGGAAACAGAAAATCTGGTGGCTACATTCAGCACCTTGAACAATTGCTGATACACTTCCAACAGCTTGGATGCAACATGGGTATTAAGCTTCACTACCTTCACAGCCATCTAAACTATTTTCCTAAATATCTCCTAAAAATTTCCTAAAAAAAGCGCTTTCATCAGGATGTTCACATCATGGAGGAGAGATATCGAGGATACTGGAACGTAAATATGATGACTAATTTTTGTTGGAGCATTCAAAAAGTACTCTTAACATATTGCCTGCGAGAAAATCATATAAAAGAAAATTTACTTCAGAATAAATACATTTTATTAATTTTTATAACTTAAGGCTATGTGCATTTTTATTGAAAATTCCTGTCACTTCATAGAGGCAAAACTAGAGCTGTTACATAAAAACGGCATATATTTTTGAAATTAACGTGGAAAAATAATTCAGATTCATTTAAAAAATTCATGCAACAGACATGCTATTTTCATGTGTATTGTCTAATGTTCTTTTCAATGGGAATATTTTTTTGTTTACTACGTCCTTGACTTTAAAGGTTTTATATTTACAAGAATAGGCAAATGACATAACTAACTATCTTCTGTTCGTGGTTTCGTATGGGTAAACATTGAGTAGCTTCCTCCACGTCCATTTTATTGATTACATACCAGTTCCGCTTTCAAGCTCGTTCTCAATACTGACTGCGGCAACAATTAGATTTCGATTACAAACAATGTTACTTTTAGCTCTCAAGTAAATTTCTCTCTCGGTCTTGATCCCGACTCCCTTTGATTTCGACCTCACAGTTCTGATTTCGTTGCTTCAGTTTCGTTTTCAGTCCAGTTGCTTTTCGATTTTCGTTCCAGTTTCTCTTGATGTTTCGGTACCTTCGATGCTAGTTCTTATTTCGATGCTCTTCGGACCTTTCGTTGTTATAGCTTACTTTCTAAGTACTCTTGCGTGCTTTATACTTCTGGCCGTTTGAGGTTGGTCGATTCAGTAATTGTCATGTGAAAAAAATTAATAAACGGACTATACCTAAATTTCATATATAACCTATTTTTCAATAATAGATAAAACGACTCGTAAAAATTTGGGGTTGGTCAATTCAATAAGTACATAGGTTTAGTAATTCTCACGTGAAATAGAAACAAAGGATCAACCGGAGAAGTTTTCTCTTTTGCACGTTACAAGCTGGCGCGGAAGACGATCTGTCCTTTGCGGTGGGTTTTGTGCGCCCTTAAGTTTAAGTCTGCTGTTTTTATGCCGTGGAAATAAAATAAATTCTTTATTTTATTTAAATGTTTAAATTAAATTTATTTTAAATTTAAACTTTTCAGTGAGCTTGTGTGGGACCCAAGTATCGAGCTTTTTTGTGTATCTGGCTTTTTTTCAAATGGCTTAAAACTGATTTGTGGTTAACCTACAGCTCTTCAGCTACGTCGTAAGAATTAATATGCTGATCTTGCTCTACTTTTTCCAAAATGGCATTCACTTTATCCGTAACAGGTCGACCAGAGCGAGGTTCATCTTTGACATCAAAATTACTGGACTGAAAACGCATGAACCTGTTTATACTACTTTTACGACACTGCATTAGGTCTATAAACGTCATAAATTTCGCGACTTGTGTCGCATTTTTACTTTTTTGTAGTAAAACTTCAAAATGTATCGGATTTCTTCAATAGATGTACTTATTTTGGTGGACCGTTTCCCGTTCCGTTCTTACTTTTTATTTTTAATTTTTTAAAATGTCATCTATTTAATGGTATCCAAAGTAGCCAGATATAAACAGCACAACCTAAGAGATTTTATCGAAACTTTTTACTTCTAAAACCCAAAAAAACTTTTCCCCGAGCTAATAATAAAACTATATCAATAGTTTCGTATCTGCACATTAAAAGTATTTGCCAAGAACTGATCGCAGGAGATGTACGGATTGCGATATAATACAATAAGATCATTTTAAAAAAACTTCGTCTGTTTGTTAAAATACGCTAATCTCCAAAATTAATAAACGAATTTTAATGGCGTTTTCACAATCAACTTAAGTGTACTTTGGAACGAAATACAGGTTTTATTTTATTAGAATAGGCTAACGTAAGAATTTTCGATTTAAAAAAATAATAAAATGAGAACATAGGTGACTCGGACACAGATATAGATTTTGATGTCCGACATCAATTTAAAAAAAATTGAAGTTGGGTACCCGTCTAGGTAAGTATGCTAAAGTCGAAAAAATTTATAGCCCAAAAATAGTTTCCTTGTCAAAATATTTATATATACCATTTTTCATGGCGATCGGTTGAATAGTGTAGAAAGTGACACGCTGCAGCGCCGTCTAGTGGCAAATAGAACAAAGTGTTTAGCATGACAATATTAATTATGAAAAAGTGAGTTATATGTGCAACTTTCATAATGATGAGTCAAACGGCGTTGAAGTTGATCAATCTCAAGCACATAATATAATATTATATAATGTATATACCAACATTAATTTTTAATAAGAAATGAGTGTAGCTTTATAAAAATTCAGAGAATTTTCAGAATGGATACTTCAAGACATTACCGCGTATCAATGTACAAACAACTTTTTATGAAATGTTAATGTAGATCTATACAATAGCCTAGAAAGGAGTACTTTCATTAATTGCTGCCATAACAATTTTTGCAAAAATAACGTATAACCACGAATAATTCGAGTTACATAAATTTCATTTTTGTGCAATTAAGTAAATATAGTAAAGTTAAAGAAAAAAAAAAGATATAAACATGAGTACGAAAAGCTTACACCGATGAAATCGCCGAAAACGACCGAGAATATCGGCATGGCGAACCCCCCGAACAGCGAGCACAGGCTGGCCGCCGTCACCGACTTCCACTCGGGCTTGCTCAGTCTGAGCACGCGCAAGAACGACACGTCGGGGCCTTCTCTTCGATTTGTTCATCGAATTTCTGTAATGGAATAGATATGTGTCAATATTTTTTTGCTTTCACTTTGAAAAACTTTGCTTCGTGTCGCTACAATACTAAACCGCATTTATTATCGTTCGCTGTCGTTTTGCACGCCTCATAAGCGGAGCGCATGAGGTAGTGCTCTACTCTCGCCTTACGAAAAACGAGTGATTTTTTGAACTTTAAATGTCTTTATTTATTACATGTTGCACTTGTAAAATAATGTATGCACTCAAACGGCAAGAATAATCACTGATTTTAATATCTGTAATATCTTCAAAACACATTTTGTTATAGAACATATTTTAAAAACTGTTTTAAAAATTTTTTTCGTGGACGTCCGCGTGTCTGTAAGTGCGGATCCTGTATGTGGTCACGATAACGAATGAAATACTTCACTAATCGAGTGTATTTTTTTTCATTCGCTTTAGTATGCATCTGAATAGAAGCCTATTGAATTTCACTGTCTAATTCGGTGTAGTTTGATTGATATTTAATAAACAAAATTTTGACAAGTCTTTTTTAGTATATCTATTTTTTTTTATTAAATCTTAATCTAGAGAACATAAGAAACCCGAAGCGTGACTGTCTTTTTTATTCTCAATGTTTAAGTAAAAATTTTGACACCACGGTAAGTATTTTTTTTATTATTTCAATTAAAAAAAAATGACGATTACGGTATAAATTTTTGTTAATATATAGAATTTAGAGTATTGAACAATGCATACCAAGTAATTTGTAATCATTCATAAAGAGTGAGCTCCAGTCAATCGTCGGAGCTGACATACACACTTTTCTTTAGTAAAAATGGAGTAACCGATATGAGGCGTGCACTTTTGGATTTTCCAAATTTTGCATATTGCAGTTCGATTATAAAATTATTGCATTCTTAACAATATTGTTTATTTATTATGGCAGGTAATTCAATGGAATTCACCTTGGGTAGTTCTTCTTCAGCAATGACATCACTTATGGCGGACGCCTCGTGGATCAGTCTGTCACCTGTTGATGACAATATTTACTAAGCATCTATTTCAAAGAAATTAAATGAACATGTTTAGCTCCTATTTACTAATAATAATCATGAATTATAAGAATTTATTTAATTTCAAAACTCAATCATTATTATCATCATAGCAAGTTTGGTAAATTCCATACCGAACAAAAATTGCAGTCTGTAAACATATTTTATTTTTTCAATTGATTAAAATCAAATTGGTTAACAAATTACATTACAATCATAAAATAGAAAAATAATGCTTAACCTTCCATATTGTATAGTTCAGAAAGGAAGCTGTTGGTATAACTCTTAATCACCTTTGCTCTCTTCCAATTCAGGCAGGTTCTGCATGGTGACCATGTCATAGTAGACGCCCTTTTTGCTCATGAGGGTCTCGTGGTCACCAGACTCGACGATAGCGCCGCTCCTGAATACGTAGATCACGTCTGCGTTGCGGATGGTGGACAGCCGGTGCGCCACCACGATCGTCGTGCGGCCTTCGCTGGCCTGATAAAGTTTTTGGTGTCAGGTTAAGCTTCGTCTAGATTTTGATATTGAGTAGATAAGAAAGGGTGCATAAGCGTATAGTATAATAATATAAGCGGGAAAAAAATTTGAGTTCAGTACAAAAATAGTTGCAAATATTGCCTTGTCCAATGCAGCCTGGACTTTGAACTCGGAGGTCGTGTCGAGAGCGCTGGTGGCTTCGTCCAGCAGCAGTATCCGGGGGTCCCGAACGAGGGCGCGCGCGATGGCGATGCGCTGTTTCTGTCCGCCAGACAGCGCCGTGCCGCGTTCGCCCACCAACGTGTCGTAACCTTAATGTCAACAACCATACAAACAGTTTGTTTTATTTCACTGAGAATTGGGTATACCATATTATTTTCTTACCTTCGGAAGAGCGTTTATAAAGTAATGTGCATTGGCAGCTTTCGCGGCCTCTTCTATCTGCGTTTGCGTCGCATTTTCGTAGCCGTAGCGGATGTTATCGGCGATGGTGGTGTTAAACACCGGCTCCTGGCCGACTAAACCGATCTGCGCGCGCAGCCATTGCACGGACAAGTCGCGCACATCTCGATTATCCAGCGATACCTGTAGATAAAAAAAAAAATCCTTTGAGAATGGAGTTTACATTTTATACGTAAAATCTGCAGGGGCCATGTTTATGGCGTGATTATAAAAGTTAGGGAATAGTGTAGAGCAGCGATATTACTATGTATGCACCTAACTAAACAGCTTTACGTAAAAAGCTGTAATATGTATATACTTAATTTTGTTTTACACATAATAGACACATATTGTAAATTAATTTTATTTATTTATTTAAAACAGAATTCAACTCACTTCACCGTCCACGACGTCGTAAAATCTAGATATGAGCTGTATGATGGTCGACTTGCCGGAGCCGGACGCCCCCACCAGCGCCACCGTCTGGCCGTTTTGGACGCTCAGGTTTATTCCTTTCAAAATCTAAAATTAAAATAATTATATAACAATTATGTGTGGAGTATCACAATTAATCTGTCCTGTCTCTTTGTTGGAATAATATACCCTACTTAAATAAGGGTTTCAATTTTTATGTTATATACATCTTATATTGCATACATCTTCCATTCTATGAAGTTAATTTGCGAAAATCCATAGTTAGACGCTTGCCTGCAACATACATTAACATGCAGCATGCAACGCACCTCTGACCCTCGTATTTGTTCTTCTATTATGAATCCCTATTCAACGAATTAAATATTGATTCAAGAGGATTAACAGATATCGAACACCTGAGCGAGTGTCAATTATTTATTTATCTTAGTCCGCTAATTGTTATATTGTTAATTTACGTACGTTTCATGCCCACCAGGCACATCCGCAGATAAATACAGACAGTTATAGCCATTAGGGCGTAAAGTGTTAAAAATGACCGCCAAATGCTAACGCTTACATAACATTCGTTTTTGCTGCCTAGCTCCTCACGGCGTGTCGTGCGATAAGAACTTTATTCCAAAAACATTCAGTGATACAGGCTCATGTAACTGGAATTTGCTTTTCCCGCGTCACAGATTGTGTCGGTAGCCACTAGGCTAACAGCGCTCACTGCTATTATTTTTATTTATTCATACTTTAAATTGAAACTTTAGACACTAGTTATGTAAATGTATTACATAAATTATGAAAAGTTTTACGCATTTTTTTGTTATGTAGAATGTAATGTATTTTTTAAATGTATAATTGACGCTTAATTGTTTCTAGGTCGTTGTAAAAGATGGGATTTCATTATGCTTTCCCAATCACAACTTACCGGCACGTCGGGTCTCGACGGGTAGTGGAAGAAAACGTTCCTGAATTCGATGGAGCCTTCGACGCTGGTGGGCGTCACTCCTCTGTTGAGGAGCGGATTGATGGTGGGCACGTTGTCTATCAGGTTGAAGATGTGTGCGCCCGCGCCGCGAGCCATGCCGAAAGCTTCGATGAGAGTGAACGATATGCTAAAATTTTCTGAGCCCTGTTGGGCTCAGAAAATTAACAGAACGCCAAAGAATACCTGTTCATAAAATTAAGATCAGATAAAATTAAATCACTTATTGTGTTCTCAGCAGCTTTAGTTTTGTAAAACTCCAAGAAGAACAAATTCAATTATTCATCATTTCAAAATCTTCATCTCGGTAATAAACGATAATTATCTTTCCGCTCCTTTTATAATACATATTACATTTATCCACAATGTCATCTATAAACAACCGTGGCAGAATTATAAGAAAAATAACTAAAGATGTAAAGATAAAAAGAAAATCACAAAATGGACCCGATAGGTGGCGCTGTGGTTGAGTTAATTAAATTATATTTATGAGACAAAGTAACTAATATGTGCACAATATGGTTGCAAAGTCTACAAAAAATTTAAAACATTTTGCAAATTTTCTTCTAAAAAATTAAAAAATAAACAGAAAATCTATATGCCAACTTCTAGATATAACATCTTCTAATATAACATTATATTCCTAAACAATGTCGTTTCAATTTCGTAGAGAAGTTATTTGTGTTATGTTCTTGTATATTATAATATACATGAACGTAACACAGACCTACAAAGATTTTGGTGCCGTGGATTTTAGACTTGATTTTAAGTATGTCTTACATGGTAATATCAAAAATGGGACCGGTTTTTTTCTACCAGCTCTAGTTCCCGAGATATAAAAATACAGTTTTCAAAAAAAAAAAAAATTTATTGGTATTAAACGTCAAGAAATTGTTTACATACACTATGAGGCGACAACACTTTATCTTGGTGTCGAATTTCAATACCGAAGTAAGTAAAATACACACGATTCACGGTGTCTGTTATCGATTTACGCTGATCTTTTAGTATGTATTCACTTCAAACATAACAAAATGTATTAGGATTGTTAACACCACATCTGGACGTATTAGCTATAATGATATAGTAACATAAACTTTATTGATGTTATTGTAATAATGAATATTTACAAAAAAGACCGGGAAAAAAGTTAAATGAGGGTAGAAGGTAAACTAGAGCTGATGAGTAAAAATAACATATGACAATATATTGTACATTACCTACTTTATCGACCATAGGCACAAACAGAGCTGCACCAAAAACAATTTTTTTTTGTAGGCATGTGTTATATATGTATCATATATATTATATACCCACGGTAAGTTTTATCATAAATAAGAATCCATGAGGTGTTATAACTTTAATGACTTGCTTGTATATTCGTCCAATAACAATGATGTAGATTCAATGCTATCATATGGTTTATATTAATTTAGTATTCTTATTTATATGCGATTTTTTTCTTAAATAACTAATTTAATTTAGATTAAAAGCTAAAGATCGTAAGTCTACGGCAAACCACCAGGTAAACTTCGTATATCTTGCACAGCGAAGCACAGTGTCCCATATTGTGTCCATCACTTATTTGTATATGTTTTAATTAACATTCAGCATTCTTAACACACACTGAGAATATATACGTAGAAATAAGATTTATATTAGGGTTATGCAGGTCACATTACATTTTTAACTATTTTTTTTATTGTGTATTATATTTACCTCTGATTATTGCAGTGTAATGAAATCACCCAGAGAGTTTTTGTAGAAGAATTATCTTCTCGGGTGTGAGGATAATTGTATATAATGTACAGTCTACACGTATCGTTTACCAACCTTTTTTATACGTTAGAAGTACAACCTTTTTGATAAAATAGAGGGATACAACTTTAGGGCCGTGCACGAAATATAGAGGCAGCACTATTGCTGAAGTTTGGGTACTCTGACATGAAAAGGCTATGAATATTGCAATTAGTTAATATAATAGTTAATAAAAAATGGAAAAAATAATTAAATACAGTTTTCATCGTATTTGAAGTAGAAATGATACAAAAGGTGAAAAAATATTTAAATCCGGGTTGCATACATACATAAATTATTACATACAAGGTTCGCAAGCTAAAAATAAAACTAAATAATTCTTACAAATACAAAATTCTTACAAAATAATTCTTATATAAAAAATGTGTGTGTGTGTCAGTTCCGACGCACAACTGGAGTTTACTCCTTACGAACAATTATAAAATAAATAGATTACCGAATGATGGTAAATGAATGCATTTTTTATATTACTTAAAGCATGAATGATACATTTATTTATATTAATCATATAAAGAATTCGTTAAAATACGTAACAAAACCATGAAAACATAAACAATGATAATTTAGTGTAATAAAGTTTTAAGCAAGATTGATTTTATTCACGATTTACGTCATCTTGCGTTGTACTTATTCCAGGAACAATATCGATATGATTGAATACTGAGACAATTTTTTTGTGGTAACTAAAATATGATAGATATACTGCTAGGAGATGCGCGAGAAAAGTTGCGCATGAATATGGAGACCATACACGTGTAAAGTCTCCATACACACGAGAGTGACCTGAACGTAACGTAACACAACGCCAACTTTGATTTTGCTCCCCATGATTTTTCATATCCCGATGAAAAACCGATTCTTAAGGAGTAAACTCCAAAAATTCGTGAATAGAATTTTCTATTCTAATCTTCGCGGCCCGCACGCCTTTGGTCAGCGCTTCACATGCATATTTGTGTTTTTAAATGCCTTTATTTTAAGGTGGAATTTAAGAGAAGTAAAAATTATTGCTTGTTTATGTCAGATGTGACATGTTTAGGACTTGTTTGTTCTTGATAATTTATCAGTTTATTTATATTTTAAAAATATTCTAGACAGCTATTAAACAAGTATAAATATTGGTGTGCAAGCGCAGAGGTCCCCTTCTGCGCCTGCATAGATCGAAGAAATAAAGGTTCCGGTTTAATTTTTCGATCAACTCATTTTCAAGTTAAGCACGATCAATGGCAAGCATTCGTGTGTTTCCGTAGCGATTTATTGTGATTATGTGTTTCTAAATACATGCCTTCTGCTTTTCTACGTGTTTGCTTTCATCTGATATTAATTCTCAAACCACCAATAGGGTTATTATATACCAATATCGACAACAATACAATAAAATCATTTAAATATTCACACAAATATGATCACTATGGCTGTATCTACTCCAGGCAGGTTACGCCACAGACCACATTATACGTTTATTGCTTTTTCACGAAGAACAACAGCTAGACAGCGTAAACAATAAAATATCTCAGATTAATTAACTTTACGATTCCAACCCATCGTATTTGTATATGCTGTGATGCAACAACGCTTTTTTTTAATAAAGATATTATGCAAAACCTCTTAATTTATTTAAGGAAAAATAAATAACGATAAAGGACATGTTTCAGTCTAATATTTTTGCCAGAAAAAATGTCATTGTTTTTGTTTCGATTACGCAGGACGAGAAATTGTTACATGATTGTTCTTATATGGAAGAAACTGATGAGCGTGTTAGGTACACACGCTCATCAGTTTCTTTTATGATTATATTAACCAATCACGACACAAATATTGTAACTCATGGCTATCATGGTCTCGGCCGTGTAGTTCTGCGGCTCGCTGAGCATCAGCCTCACGCCGAACCAGAAGGAGAGCGCGTACGAGCAGAAGATGGAGAAGAACAGGAAGCCCATGCCCATGCCGTTGAACAGGCCTGGAAGTGTGAAGTGTATGTGAAGTAACAATATACCTACGTTATGTCGAATAATTTAGTGGCGCAAAAAACTTAAAAATAAGATTTTATTTTTTAAATGAACTTATAAGGGCAACGTTGTAGAGGTATCGTTCTTATTTAATTGCTATTTTATCTCATAAGACATATTTTTTTGTAAATATTTTATGAAGATTAAATAAACGAATCTTGGAAAGTTTGGAAAAAATCTTGAATAGTTTGGGAGGAATCTCAATGATTTAATTTTATTTATCTTTTTTAATTTCCCGCTAAAACAAATTGTTTTTTTTAATGAAATTGGTGAAGTTATTGTCTTCAGTTTCATTTTCGAAAACTATGACTTCAAATGCCTACGTTTTGGGGTGCTAATAATTCGTTCCGACCATTTACAGAGGGGTATCCACATATTTGTGTTTTGGGTGTGTGTGGGTGTAGGTACTCCACCCACAAATACGTATTTTTGGCATTGAAAAAGACATGGCCAAAGACTTGTCATGAAAATATGACAACAATAGTTTATGTACATATTGAGAAATTAAAAAAGAAAATTTTGTAAAAAAATGTCTCTATTCCTAAAAAAACTGCGTTGACCGCTATAATATTGATTCGAACAATATGTTGAACGACAAATTAAAGAAAAATCTTTTGTCATAATAATTTTTAAATTTTTTAAAAATAAATTTCTAAAATAAAAGAAAGTTTAAAAGCTGCATCAAACTTCGCAAGTCTTGTTGAAATCGAATAAAGTGATGAAAAGATATCTTTATCGAAAAAGTTTGTATTCAAAATAACATTTAGATTACATGGTCAATCGATTTTCAAGATTCAAATCTTTTTTTAAGTTCAAAGAAAAAAAACTGTTCCTAATAAATACTATAAGCCCCGTTCGTATTGATTGCTTTGTTCAAAAGATATCCTTGACAAAATATTTTAAAAACAGCAATTAGGTAATTATAAATATCTAATAATTTTGAAAGAGAACGCCGTAATGTTGAGTTTGAAAATGTGAGTAATTTTCATACTTCTCCACATCGAAAACATTATTACGAAAAACAATATGGAACTTTTCTCCTTCAAAAATTTATTTGTCTGTTTGGCCGTGTGAGAATAGGAGTTCGTCAATAAATTCCGGCAAACAAATGGTCGTGTACCAATTACTATTAACGGTAAGATAGTTTTCCAAAACAACAGTAGTCATGTGACCAGTTTTATTATAATAAAAAAAAACAAGCAATCATCTGCTTAGCGGCACTTAACTCGCGCGCCACTTTGGTTGGTTTCGGCTCATCTCGATAGACCCATATGGTCGATTGCTGCTTTGTTTTGGAGTCTTAGCAATAAATCCATGTTTCGTCACATGTTATTACGTATCACACCAAATTTGACGCCCCTTCCTTAAATATGGTAAACATGGTATTGCACCAAGTGACGCGATCCGTTTTTTGAGCCTCAATTAAATTGTATGGGTTCCACCGCGAGCACAGCTTTTTCCTACTCAAATGTGCGTGTAGGATTAATTCTATTTGACTCACGTCTGTGCCTAAGGATGTCTGAATCTCATGATGGATTACAAGCCTGTCTGTTTCGATTATACGGCGCACAGAATCGATGCTTTTGTTGTTAAAGCGGTCGACGGGAGATCATTACGAAATTCGTCATTGAGATCGACATGACCGCGCTTGAATTCTGCAAACCAGTTACACACAGTCGCCTTGCATGATGCTTTATCGCCAAAAGCAATTAGATGCCGAGCAAGACTTTACTGAGCTGTCAAATTACACTTAAAATTATAAAAATCTCTATTATGAAAATTTTTACGACTTAAATCCATGGTGATGACGACACGCAATTTTTAAAAGGACGCCACAATGCAAAAGCAATCGACGGTTAGGTGTAATAAACTGTGTTCTGCAGCAAAAGAGCTCCATTTTCAAATGTACTAATTACTTTTAAAACATTGATTATGTAAGTAGCCAGTTCTGGAAACTTATGGAGCGCCCAATTGTGTATACAGTGGTATTAGTAGATTTATTACTATATAAAACACTAAACAATACATGTACATTATATTAAATGTTAGGATTTACTTTTTTTTACGTTGATGGCCGTCGCCTCCGTGAGATGGGACTGGTACCGTTCCAACTCCTTGTGCTGGCCGTTGAAGGCGTACACCGTGCGGATGGAGCTCAGCACCTCCTCGGCCACGCTGCTGGCGCGACCCAAGGCGACAGTTTCCAGTTTGGTAAACTTGGAAGCTATCTAAAGATAACGAGTGGTCCTCGTTAGTCATACAATGTATGTTCATCTATGTGAACTAAACAAAACTCTCCTATGGAAAAATATTTCTAGTTCGTTGTCATACAACTAAATAAAGGAAACCTCCTACATAAAATTTTCATCATAAATAAAATTTTAAGATCAATTTTAAAATATACATAAAAGAATCTAAATATATAAAAAGAAATAATAGTTCTACTATTATTATTTACGCATACACTTATCTTGCATATATTGTTGTCAGACATCAAGCTTCAGATGGATATTTTTGGCTTTTTACGGTCATATTCGACTAAATATTTAAGAGTACGATCTGTCCCTCTGTCCGGTTTTGTTGGATATTTTTATTTATTAGTGGTAATTTTTTTGTAAATTTTTACAGCTACCTTAACTTTAATAAGCTATTGGCACACGAAACGTGGATTGCTTATTTCAAATAATTTTATAACATAATTAAAAAATGCATTATCAACTATTTAAATTAGTAGAATATTATGCTGCAATTCAGGCCCAGTGGTCAAAGGAATGCAATGAATTCCAACAAAGGTAAATGCGCAGATAATGCTTATTGTGCTATTTACAATTACTCTGTAGGGAAGAGATACAGTTTTTAAAGAAGGCAACTAGTAATATAGATACAAATGCATTATTGATTTTCTTAACAACGGATTTTAAATTTCACTATATATAATTGAAATGGTTAAAAATAGATAGCATTTTAACTAAGGAATTTTCGATTTTTCTTTCAGAAGCATGTATTTTTATTTTTTCAATGAAAATATCAGTTTATTGCGTTTTGCCAAGAAACAGAAAAAAACAAATTAATATAAGTTTGTTTTTTGATTAAATTTACGAATAGTCTACTTACTACTCACTTTTCGGGCAAAATATCCAGCTTAATATAAAGCAGAGTTCGGCTTACATATTTTAGGGCCTAACAATCCTACCCACATCAACTATTTATTTTGCTCATTGAACACTTTGCCCTATAAAGTGTAACGAACAGCCAAACAATTGAATCGTGGTTCACGAAATTCGTGCTAGAATTGATCAACATTGTGATTGAAGTGTCATTCAATTCATAATTGCATATAAATTGACTGTTAAAAAGGCGAATAAATAAATGTGAAAGTTATAAACAATTTAGTGGAAAAAAAGGTGGTTCAGTTTTTTGCATGTATTTCAAAAACTTTGAGATACATTCAAAATCTGAAGATTCTTAAAGAGCAGAAAATTTCCTTAAAAATCTTACCTTTTTCAACTGTCCAGAAATATTTATTATTTTTATTAGTAGCAAAAATAAGGCTTTCATTAAATGATTTTATTATTTTCTCTAAATTGTTCATGACTTTAGCATTTTTGGCGAATATTAACCAATTTAACAATGAATTTAGATGTAATCACAAATGGAATTACATCTCGATCATAATTTTCGGTCAGTCCTAGCTCGAATTTCGAAACACGGCACTTGTGAGCTAGATTTATAGAATAGAACTGTAGATATGAAAAAACTAATGCATAAGAGAGAAATTCGAATTTTTTTTTTTAGTTCCATGGAGATCTGTGGTCTTTAGCTGCCCTTTTGAGAAATCGACTTGTATTAAAAAATCCATCATCGAAAGTGTCGTTGTACTAAGCACTCCTAGAAAAACACAAAATTGCGTTTGTATGTCAAATCAGTGTTTGTATGTCAAATACTAATTGACATTCATTTACCGACCTCGCGCAACTATTGTATTTGACAAAAGGAATTTATATACGTATACTACTACATAAATCTGTAGGTTCTATCTGTACGTAGAGTTTTTTTTTTGGCAAAATTTATGACAAATATTACTTTTATGAATAATTTTAATCTTAATGCTACCATTTTTAGAGTTTCTTAGCCAAAATGGCAAAAACTGAACCCTTATAGTTCCATCATGTTCGTCCGTCTGTCCGTCCATTCGTCAGTTCGTTCGTATGTTACAGACATTTTATTCAAAAACTACAAGAAGTATATTGATAAAATTCGGAGTATAGGTGTCTTGTATAAGATGCTACTTAGTTTGGTAGTTAAATAACAATTTTTTTTTTTCTAGGGGTGGGGGGGGTATTCCATATATGTAACAGAAACTGTTTTTTTTTTCATATTTGGACGTATTAAGATAAATGTAACGACAACAAATATAAAGATAACGATTAAAGGTTATTTTAATAACGAAAATTATTTCAAAGATGATTGAATATATCGTTTTTGAGTTATTGCCGAAAACTGAACTTTTTAACAAAAGGACGTAAGTGCCATAAAGATACGTTCTTTTGTTGGTGCACTTTAGTTTATACCAGTTCAAGGAGCCATACTCGACATACCTACTTGTTTCTGTAGTTATAGGCGACAATAGTGTTTAGACCCACTCTGTGCGGGGAACATGAAAAAAAAACAGTTTAACAACGTAGTATTTTCATTTGTGGTGCATTTCTTTTAATAACGGCCACGGAGCACTGAAATCAACAGGCGCGTTCATTCGGCTCAGAGAGAAAAGCACAACCTGCCCTGACACCGTTTAAAAACTTCCTGTTAAGCAAATTGAAAATTTTCAAAAATCGGGAAGTTATTGGTTTCATCTTGTTTTTCAAAAATCGAGATTTTATCAGATTTCGACGTTTTGAGGCCTCAAGAAGCCACCCTGACAATTTTTGATGGTACTCGTATCTGTATGTATGTGTGTGTGGATGAATATAAGTAAACCTCTTATAACTTTTGAATGGCTTGATCCATTGGAATCAAACAAATAGAGTTCCAAAGTATTTGACTAAACTTAGATTTTTTATAAATTTGAATCGATTCGAACCGGTAGATTGTGAGAAATCTCAAAAATTAAAATTTTCGAAATGTCTTAAACGGCTTTACCGATCGATTCGACCAAAATCGGTTAATTCATTAGTGCGATATCGTTTAACAAAATGTTTTGAAAGAATTGATTTTTTTAAATTACCCTGAAATTTTATGTCTGATCATTTAAAGTTAGCGGGGAGTTGCGGAGATGGCCTTTAGGGTCAACCCTTTTACAATTTTTTTTATTTGTATTTATAAGCCGAATTATGTCGAACAGGAGCCTACTCACTATTCCCGACAATGCAAAGAGCAGCAATGTGACAGGGAAGGTAATGAGGCACAGCAAGACCAGTTTCCACGCTTTGACCAGAGCCATGATGACGACACAACGACTGTGGATTGTTGACGACTTTAAGAGTTAATATCACCTTTAAGATTTTCTAAATCTTTAAGATTTTCTAAATCTTAAAGGTGAGAGCTAACGAAAAACTTTCTACTTAAAAGATTTTATTAGTAAGAACTGATCAACCTCGTTATAAACAACTGTAAGATAGATAATCGATAAGTCATTGAACACGGACACAAACAAAATTGTAATAAATTATGACGCAATAGCTGATTGGTCTTTCAGTGTGCCGGTAAGTAGATATGGTAAACACACTTTAATATTAATTAAACAATATTGATCAAATTTCAAATGCCTACGAGTCGTACTGATGTCAGCATATTACAGGTCACTTATTATGTGATGATCGACTTTATAATTTATGGTATAATTCTTTAACGTGTTTCATAATGAATTTATGAATACTTTACTTACTCTGACAATTTACTGGCGAAATCCCCGGTCTGCCGAAGGTCGAAATACTCGAAGTCTTGGTTTATAGCAGCTTGTAAATATTCCTGCCGTATTCGATAGATCTGGAAGTATATGTAGTTATTTTCATTATAATAAAAGTATGCATAGACTAAAAATAAAAACATCCTCATTATTTAGTCCACAATCTAATTTAAAATCTTGTTTAAGGATAAAATACTATTTTGTACATTTTAGAAAATTTGCGTTTGCAAATATTCAGCTATTTTTAATTTTCCGCTGTGAAAACTGAAAAATTTTCATAAAGTTAGAAAGTTACTGATTACGTATTGATTTTTTAAATTAGAGTTTTTAAAAAATCGAAAAAGAGATCTTGGCGTTTTAGGGTCTAAAGAATCTATTTCGACCATTTTCTGAGTAATGTCTGCGTGGTCTGTGAGTGTGTGTGTGTGTGTGTGTGAGCGTGCGCGCGCGCGCGCGCGAGTGTGTGTTTGTATGTATGTATTTGTGTGTGTGCTGTGTGCATGTGTGCCTATGTGCATGTGTGCCTATGTGTGTGTATGTGGGCATGAGCGCGCGCGCGCGCTTATGCGCACGTGCGTGCGTGCGTGCGTGAGTGCGTGCGCGCACGTATGTCGGTTAATTTGTTTAAGAGATATTTTTAGGCAAAATTTTTTAAAAATTGTTTTTTAAAAAATTTTTTGAACTGCTTTACCGATAAATTTTAAAAACAAACCACTATTTTCTTTATAAAACAATGTCGGTAGTTGCATACTTCATTAAAATCGTTTGGTTTATTCGAGAGATATCGACAACGAAACGTTTGCAAAAAATAATTTTTCAGAATTACTTCTAAAGTTATTATTGCATTGATATTTGGTGTCAATTAAATTTCTTTGCTTAAAAAACTGCGTTAAATGCTGTTTGTTTTTGTTTTGTTTGAATTTGGAGAGTTTGAAAAAGCACCAAAACCGATCTTTTGAGATCGAAATCTATAATTTACTGTTAGATACTTATTTTGAAAACTTTAAGTTTGAAAGCAGCAAAAAATTTCAGGAAGGGCTTATAAGGTTAATTAATTTATCAAATGGTTAAGCTCGAAAAGCTTGAAGATAACTCTTTGAATTTTGAGACAACAATATTTTTGAGCTCCTTAAGTTCAACACCATACCACTAAATATCATAGCCGGCAGTTTTAGGAATGGCGTGCAGCACAAACCGTTTTCGAGACTTTTTTGTTTACATATTGGCCACATTTCAAATAAATATTTATTTACGTAAAATCACATATATATGATAGTTATATATTTTTAGTGTTTAGCCGGATTTAATAAAAACAGTAAATGGATTTCGTCGTTCAAATGTTATAGAAAAATCGACGATTAGTGCATAAAAATTAGGTTTTTACCAAATTTAAGCTTATTCTTTTAAATATACTTAAAAGCTATTTTTTTGAACTTAGGATAGAGATATTTTTCTCATTCAAATACACCAAAACCATACTACGAAACTTTCTGAAAAATCTTTATACACTTGCATATTTAATACAGATTTTAAATCATATTTTTATGGGACTCGAAACCTCTAGGGTGCTTCCTGAAGTCCTTGAAGGCTGAAATGCGGTATGTAAACTAGGATTTTCATATAAACAATGGGAAAATTAATAAATGGGAAACTTTTCTTCCCAACTCTCATTAAGGTCATGCATATTTGTACAAAAAGTAAAATGTAAAAAAGTTGTTCCCAAGGTTCAATGAGAAAACCTTCATTCATAGTAATGAAAAATATTGAAAATAGTGCTCATAAGATTATATTCAATTCCATTTTAATAAGCTCTTGGTCGTGTTAATTCTCATTATTTTGATTTTAATGCTAAAATTAATGATGAAGTACAATAACGCAAGTAAAGGAAAAAAATATGTAAATCGTTAATTTAGAATTACTTATATCACACTAAATAAATGGTTTTTTTTTTCATATGATATAATTACATGTAAAACAAACTTACACATACAATCAGAGTATGGACCGTGATGTATTCAATACATGGGTTAAAATTTGTTGACCTACAGTTATGAAAACTTAAAATTTTCAAAATAAAAATCGAAAAAGTCTTTGAAAAAAATCAAAAGCTTTGGAATCGCTGGGACCGATACCTTGCTGGTATCGGTGTTGGAAACAGAAAAATCAACGAGGCCCTCGATAATGCAACATTCACATAAGAGTGGTATACCAAAAGAAGTTAGATACTATTTACTATAATATTTGATACTGGAAAGATAGATAACATAGTAAACACTGATTATTTAATGATAAATTATAAAATGGTATATATTTGAATTCAATTTTTTTTTCTTTAAAATGTTTAAATTTATGAGAATCTGGCGAGGAATTTGCTTGCAACAATGGAACTCAGTTGACGTGATTTTCGCGTTATGATTTATTGCGATTACATAAAAGGTTTATAGCCTTAAGAATGTTTTAGACAAAAAGGTCAGATCGGTTGCCACTCAAGAAAATGTTCAGGCAGGTGAAAAATGGATTCGAGAGAACCGAAGAATTACAAATGTAAATCTTGTGCGAGAACTGGGTATTGGATCGGCAGCGACGCAAACCCTTATTTACGATCATCTTTTTCTCCGTAAGTATTGTTAGAGACAGGTGTCGCGCAATCTGACCGATTAACAGAAAGACCGCCTGGTAGGTTGGCGTCGATTTGATAGAGAAATTCGACGGCGAAGAGAAAAAAAATGTAACAAAACATGGCTGTACAATTATGACCCCGAAACGAAGCGACAATCGATCATATGGTACATTGAAAATGAATAAACACCAACAAAATGTCGTGCAAACCACACAAAAACAAATGGTCGTTATGTTTTTTTATCTTACCGGTCATATTGCTGCTCTGGTGCTAGAGGATCAACAAACAATGAATTATGGGTGATCAGTAACACCGACTTCAAAATTAAAAAGGACGAGGTTCTCAAATTGATTGTATTTTTTTATCCCAGCAGTATTATCAGGTAGGTTTCACCGCAGTTACGAACCCGGCATTTTCTCTGGTACTAAAATCATTTTTAAAAAATGTGTCAATTCTACCACACGCGCCGTGTTTCCCTGACTCAGCACCATATGATTTTTACTCGTTTCCCAAAACATAAAAAAAATAAAATTGATAAATAAGAGATTTGGGAGCACAGAACACGCATTGGTTGCCTATAATTTCGAAATTATGAAAGTATCCGAAAATGAGTGGTCGGACTAATTTTTCAAGTGGTTTAAATGCATGGAAAAGTGTATACATGCCCACGGTGAATACTTTATAAAGATAGATATTAGAGTAAATAATAAATAATACAATTTTTAAGTATCTAGTTTTTTTCGGCATACCCCTCATATATAATTAATTTAGTGTAGAACTTTCAGTGCGCGAGTCCTATTCACCCTCATTCGGTTTTTTTTTTAGTTATTTAGTAATAGATCAAAGGCGCATCGAAGCTGAATAAAAATCGCTTTCTTTATATATAATTATTTATAGGAATATGATATTTCTTTATTCGAGCCTCAGTTTTCTTAGAACAAACTATTAAACTGATTGATAGCAAATGGTATCGGAATCCTATAAGTGAATGTGGATAGTCAGTTGGATAAACCATTTGGTATTGCACATGCACTATGATGCACTATTGAGTACAGTACATCGCAACGAAACTCTGTCGCTGTGAAGTTAGCCACAAAAGCGTCGCAATGGCGTAAAATTGGTAAGTGAGGGAGAAAAAAGAAGGGATGGGGAGCGTTAAACCTGCGCATTCGCAGGCAATTCAGAGCGGCAGTTTCGTGCTTTATCATGTCATGTTAACCGAATAAATGTACTAATACCTATTTTTTTTTTGATTACTTAATTTTGGCGCCTCCTGTGGTACATAACAAAAGATTTTTCTTTTCGCACGGGAGCGATTCCGAATTCGATACTTGTTACTCGATATCCAAACGATATCCAAATTGTCTTTTTGTTAACCGATAGGTTACATTATAAAAAAAAAACTAATTTGATATAGTGTAAGTTGGTTCGTTCATCTTAAAAGAAAAACATCAAACTCACTGTACTTGTCCCTTTCTTGGATGTTTGTAAATACCCGCATCGCCGTCGTGAGATTCATCTTCCTTTTGCTTGTGTTTCGGGATCCACTTTCGTTTTTTGGAATTAGATTCCATTAGTGTCATCTTTTTTAACTGATGATAATTATTTTGAATTGATTGTATTAATTAAAATCATCGTCTATATATGGTAACAAAATTAATATCTCACTTCCGCGATTTATATTCGCGACACAAAATAGACGACGCTCGTCGGCTACGTACAAGCGGACAGTGTTTATACTAAAAGAAATATGTGTTTAAAAACGGAAGTTGTTGAAAGTAAAATGAAAACGGTTTAATTTTTTTTTTAATATGCTTTCAGTAATGTTTTTATCATCATATTTTTATAATTATTCTTTTTATCGTGAACAATATTATGCTGTTATTCGACTTATAACACACTAATATAATGACTGCATACGCATGTAATATGCAGTGATTATATTAGTGCGTTACAAATGCGATATCGCGTATAGGCGACAGACAGATGTTATGTTATATCTGTATGGATTTATAATATCAAATTGTGAAGTTTAGTTTCGGGATATTTGTATTAGATAATTATTATTTATTATACATAATTTTCTCACAAATAAACACCACCAACACCTTCACAATTCAGCAATCAATTCAACGAAATACATACACCTTGTTTTATACTTTTTAGTCATTCTTTCCACGAAAGCGTTTTCTTTTTTAAACTTTGTTTTTATATGATATGATCTGTGCTTTACCCGTATCTTTTCGGTTCTGTAGTCTTAGCATTAAAGAAAAAGGAAAAGGCTAATTCTTAGTTTTATGTTTTAATAGCTATTATACAGAATCCTATTAGCAAAATAATCGGATTGTAAATTTTAGTTTATTGTCCCAAAAGGATGCTTGTAAACAGGCGTACTGCAATGAGAAAAACATTATCACGTAAAAGGTAATTACGAAATACGGTTATCATTCTTAAAACAAAATTATCTCAAACACTTTTGCTTATATGAATACGCTGCACGATTACAAACATTGCGGCTAACACATTTATCATGATTATATCAATTCATGTATAAAGGACGTTTAAAATGTTGTAAAATATTATGAAATATTTCTAGATTTCACAAATTTTGTAATAGTTTATTATATTGTTTGTTGCATTAAAATTATAATTCTAATATACTTAATATAATAAGAATAATAATAATTTAAACTCGCGCCCATTTCCCAGATGGGTAGGTTCGAATTCGAAATTCGAGTTCAAATTCGATGATCGAATGAATGTCGATCTTTTAAAATTTAAATGAAATTTTGCATGCATGTGTAAATCGGATGACAATGCAATATTATTATGACACAGAGCTGATGTGATGATGGAGCTGCATGGTGGCCATAGGAACTACGTAATTAAACGACGCAACCCCATCGAGTTTGCGCCCGTTTGATTTGCCTTGACGAGTACTTTGATACTACATGGTAACCAGGGTCTGATGATGGAGCTGGAAGGTAGCCATAGGAACTCCGAATTAAACGACGCAACCCCATCGATTTTGGGCTTGTTTGGTTCGTCTTGACAAGTACTTTGATACTATATGGTAATCAGTGTCTGATGGTGGAGCTGGAAGGTGGCCATAGGAACTCCGTAATTAAACGACGCAACCCCATCGAGTTTGGGCTGGTTTGATTCGTCTTGACGAGTACTTTGATACTTTATGGTAACTAGGGTCTGATGATGGAGCTGGAAGGTGGCCATAGGAACTACGTAATTAAACGACGCAACCCCATCGAGTTTGGGCTGGTTTGATTCGTCTTGACGAGTACTTTGATACTTTATGGTAACTAGGGTCTGATGATGGAGCTGGAAGGTGGCCATAGGAACTACGTAATTAAACGACGCAACCCCATCGAGTTTGGGCTGGTTTGATTCGTCTTGACGAGTACTTTGATACTTTATGGTAACTAGGGTCTGATCATGGAGCTGGAAGGTGGCCATAGGAACTACGTAATTAAACGACGCAACCCCATCGAGTTTGGGCTGGTTTGATTCGTCTTGACGAGTACTTTGATACTTTATGGTAACTAGGGTCTGATGATGGAGCTGGAAGGTGGCCATAGGAACTACGTAATTAAACGACGCAACCCCATCGAGTTTGCGCCCGTTTGATTTGCCTTGACGAGTACTTTGATACTACATGGTAACCAGGGTCTGATGGTGGAGCTGGAAGGTGGCCATAGGAACTCCGTAATTAAACGACGCAACCCCATCGAGTTTGGGCTGGTTTGATTCGTCTTGACGAGTACTTTGATACTTTATGGTAACTAGGGTCTGATGATGGAGCTGGAAGGTAGCCGTAGGAACTCCGTAATTAGACGACGCAACCCATCGAGTTTGAGCTTGTTTGATTCGTCTTGACGAGTACTTTGATACTACATGGTAACCAGGGTCTGATGGTGGAGCTGGAAGGTGGCCATAGGAACTCCGTAATTAAACGACGCAACCCATCGAGTTTGGGCTGGTTTGATTCGTCTTGACGAGTACTTTGATACTTTATGGTAACTAGGGTCTGATGATGGAGCTGGAAGGTGGCCATAGGAACTACGTAATTAAACGACGCAACCCCATCGAGTTTGGGCTGGTTTGATTCGTCTTGACGAGTACTTTGATACTATATGGTAACTAGGGTCTGATGATGGAGCTGGAAGGTGGCCATAAGAACTACGTAATTAAACGACACAACCCCATCGAGTTTGCGCCCGTTTGATTTGCCTGACGAGTACTTTGATACTATATGGTAACTAGGGTCTGATGGTGGAGCTGGAAGGTGGCCATAGGAATTACGTAATTAAACGACACAACCCCATCGAGTTTGGGCTCGTTTGTAATGATGCCAAAGAAGTTTAACTTCTCACACACGTACATAAGTACGCGCACACATTTTTTTTTTTATAAAACTGGACACTTGGTTTGCTTTGGAGAATTGCCGTACTATGAATACTGATTGGTAAACAACTATTTGTTTGCCGAAAGTTATAGAAGAACTAGATCAAAATAATCGTAAACGTCGTATTAACTTGCACAATGCCAGTTCTCATACGAGCAAACAGACGATCTACTCTAGCACATATACGAAAACATTAGAAATAGATAAGACAGTGCAGAAATTAACATCGAAAGTTTGGCTACAATTTATTTATTAACAACTATTGTTGCTATATATTCACGTAGTATAATTCATGACGTCGATAACAATATAAATGACAGATTTCATAGTATTATCGAGAAATATTTATTGCATTGAGACAATCACTTATCACCATGTTGTACCCATATTTTAATTACTTTCTTTTTTAATTACAACTTATTGATATACAGTAATAAAAAAAATTGTCAACTAGATTAATATAATAATATTTAAAATTGTTATAAAGTTTCAGCGCATTAACCCAATAATTCATTAGCATTTATCGACGATTCAAATTAAAAAAAAATAGCAAATACGTAGGGTGAACTGAAAATTTTTGGAATGAATGAGAGAAAATTACTATGACTGGTTAAAAGTGAACTTATTGTATTTCAAAATATTCTCCATCAGCATAAATGCACGTCAATTCATTTTTCAAAATATTTATGTCACTCCTTCCTGGTGACCTCGGAAACATGTTTTTCATATACTTCGACAGCCTTTTCTGATGATGAAAATTTTGCGAAGAAAAAAAGTCACAAGATGCCAGGTCGGGACTTTATGCAGGAAAATGTTTTTATTTTTCAAAAATTTGTTTGTTTGATTGACCGTCTGAGAACTGGCGTCATCGTGGTACAAGTTAATACGACGTTTACGGTTATTTTTATCGGGTTCCTCAATAACTGTGACAAACAAATGGTCGTGTCCCAATCACTATTCACGGTACGACAATTCTCCAAAGCAACATAGCCCGTGTCCAATTTTATTAAGAAAAGAAGAAATCATTCGCTTAGAGGCACTTCGCTCGCGCGCCACTTTGGTTGGCGATAGACCCATACAGGCGATTGCTACTTTATTTCGAGATCTTAGCAATAAATCCATGTTTCGGCACCTGTTTGCTATGTCCCACACCAAAGTTGACGCCCCTTCCTTGAATCCTGTAAGCATGGCATTGCACAAAGTGACGCGGTATCGGAACGATGGGATCTTCATTTGATTTTATTGTTTGTAAAAATACTTTTCATAATAAAATTATTATTTATTTCACATATTTTATAAAAATTTACACTCACAAGCACAACACATTTATTAGTAATTCTTAAAAATACATTTATTACTTATAAATAACATTCTTTGTCTAATTTTATGTACATCACATTTTCGGAGAAGATGAAATTTCTCTGCATGAAAATTATATTCATGAATATAAAAACATGAACATGAAAACTTAATTATTAACAATCAAACGTGTATTTTTACATGGTATCTCATCGTCAGTGATATTACATCGATTTGGATTTGAAAAGGCTGACAGAGAGCTTAATAAGGCATAAATTAATTTATTGTGCACGTTTATACAGCCGGTAGTATAATCCTTTTCTGTCGATGAGTTCTTGATGGGTACCCTTCTCGGCGACGCGGCCCGCGTGGATCACGCAGATGACGTCGGCGTCGCGGATCGTGCTCAGCCGGTGCGCGATGGTGACGCAGGTGCGGCCCTCCTTAGCCACGTCCAGTGCTGCTTGCACCACCTACAAGCAGTATAATTTTTGTAATATTTGTCTATTCGTTACAATTCTACATAGACTACATATAGTTAAATGTATAGACGACTAATACGAACACAATAATTTGCCACAAGGAGTTGATGTTGCCGACCCACACAAACCTACTTAGAAATATATTATTTATGTGATTTATGTAACATAATTAATAGTAAAATAATACCTTATATTGATTAAAAATAAATATTTGGTGTCTTTTCTTTCTGAAAGGTGCAATAACTCTCACTCATGGATAACGGACATGATAATATGTACATATTAAAGACACGTATTAAAGAGCGTCATAGACATTATAAGGGTATTCAATTTGAGGGACTTTTTAACGTAAGATAAGGGAAATAATATTTAGAGAAAATATTTTGACATAGTTATATAGAAGAGTTTTAACTTATCTACTTTAGATGAGGGTTTAATAAGATTAGCATATTTATAATCTTGTAAGGTTTTATAATACCATATTTAACCATAAAAATAAGAGTTTTTTTTATAGTTAAATATGGAATTATAATAAGAAAAATTAAATAAAACATTGTATAAAAGTGTTTATTTAGTTAGATCGGTAGAGAACGTCCACACCGATCTCCTAGTTGCGCCATCGCGTTACTGCAGATATATAACGATGGGTGGCTCATTTCTTTCATTCGTATGGACGATATCATAGAAGTAACATGTAGTGAGAGCTCCAAGTGCAAGTTTAGAAATCACAGCACCGCCTGTATCAGTGTGTATACAAGATCAAGCATTTTCATTACAGTTCGACTCTACAGCGTTAATTCTACTTTCATTTTTCTTCTGCCGTACGTTAGTACAAGGACCAAGACTTCATTATATAATACATAGCCAGACGTGCTTGTTGTAAGACGCTTTTGCTATTCATAAGATAATGCAAGACTTCGTTCACTTTATTTCCCGCATTTACTCTCCTTTTAACAACTTTATCATGTTTCCTATCATGTGTCAAGAAAACTGCCCAAGTTTACACATCCTTTCACTTGTAAATGTTTCTCTTTCTATACACATATCGCATTTAGTCTAGCATTTGCTTCTTTCAAACGCCACGATTTTAGCCTTGTTAAGCTAATCTCGCTTCCTGATATTTATACATTCATACCTCTGATCTTAACAGAATCATTCATTTTCGTCATCATCGCTTTCGTGAAGATTATTTGATTGTCGGCGTACAAGAGGAGGTACAGTCCACACACCCTTTCAAATCATATGTTCAGATCAATCAATGTATGATTTGAAGAATATTATGTGAATCCAGTTTGAATCTTACAAATCAGATAGCTATGGTAAAGCTACACATCCTTGTCTGATACCTCTACGAATTACAAATGAGTTAGTGTCTGCCCCTTTTGTTTGATGAATGTATTGAAGCGTATACCAGCCTTGGGTAATAACGGCACTAGTCATTAGGTATCTTATGGCTTTTTCAAAACTTATTAAATGCTGTTTCAAGAGGTTTACTACTATATCTCCACCGGTTCTCAGTGTCTCTGGCTCGTATTAATAAATCGCTCTTATCTATAAGAGCTGTATTCAGTACAGTTGTAAGATCTGTTGCTCATTAATAAACGTTACTTAAGTTCGGTTTGTGGTAACACATATCAGCGGAGTGCTGTCAAATGACATCTGTGTATTGACGTATTAATAAACGTAACTCGCGTTCTTTGAGTAACGTTTATGAAGAATATCAGCTGAGTGTGGTTTTGTTCACTTAAGATCGAGCATAGAACAAAAGGGAATAATGGAAGATATTGATATCTACAATCATTATGATTATTATGATATTTAAGATGAATTTTTCGCCGGTGACTAAAAACCTCGAAAGATCAAAATTATTTAGAAACTTTCGTGTATATTTTATATATGTAAAGCTAAATACTTTAAACATTAAAATTATTGAAGTGAAACTTTTTTATCGGGGTTGGAAAAAATTTAGTGTAACATTTTTCGTTACGCGTCACATTTTTCCGTTACGCGGCATCTTTTATTATCCCTACCACGCGTGATCGAAGTATACTTTCTCCAGCGGAGTAGGGATTGGTAATGTCCAATGTATTTTGCGGTCCGTTTTGAGTAGTTACATTTTAAGGTTATTTCAGGTTAACCTTAGTTTTGATTGTAAATATCAGTGAGTTAAGCCATTAATTACAAATATATAATAACGATAACAATAATAGTAATAATTCTATTATAATTAATGAAATGCTATAATCTTAGTAGCAGAAAGGTGAAATAATTGTATTATTTTTGTATCCATGTCTATGATGATAAAAGCCTTTTGCATAAACTTTATCTAATTTAGCTTTATTCAACCAATTTCTGTGAAGTTGTAAATAGTAAATCATTTATCGAAAATGATGTGTTAAAGAGTTTCACTTCTTACGTGTGTACACTAATACACACACTTTTTATTCAGATTTTGCCGATGATACTTGATACATACAATCTGGATTTGAATTATATTCTCGTGTTATTCGATCCCATGCTACGTGCTTTGATTTAAGGTGTTAGTGCTCGTATCCTGCATTCGACTGTTTTTATATTTGCTTAAGATACTTAAAAATATTTTTTTCTCATTACTGAGAATATGTGTTTTTATCCATTACAGTAATAAAATAATAACTGCACACAAAAATATTAGGATGCAAAAAATTTATTAACTTCTATCAATTTTCAAAATGTACTCTGTAATTCACAACACAATGAACAACCATAAACACTGCACCAATGGCGCACGACAACGTTACGTTCCGACAAAATAAAATATTCATACAAAAATATGTTAGTTAACATTATTTACTAATATGTGCATTAAATGCATTGAAAGATAACAATAAAATAATGACTTTTATGATTGTAATATATTATAATATTTATAATGATGATATAATGCCATTAATATAATAATTTTCATTTATATTGTATTACTGATGTCATTTTTCGATTTTTTTCCTATAACGGAACGTTACTAGTTCATTCCGACAAAATAAAATGTTCATTCTTTTTGACAGATACTTAAGATACTCTACTTGAGTTAAACGTCATATGTGTATGACTTAGGATTGGTTTATTAATTCGTCCATGACTTAAAACTAATATTGACAGCTGAGATGTCATCGTTTGATATAAGTCTTAAGATCTAATGTGAGAGCGATTTATTAATACGAGCCTTAGATGAAACCCTGTTATTTTTTTCACATTTCTCGCTTTCATACGTTTTATTGTTTTCATAATTTCTTTCAGGTTAACTTCATTTTGTACTTCATAATCATTAATACATTCTGTTGCAAATACAATATTCTCACCTGTTACTGTATCCTCAAATGCAAAACACTTTCGAAATAGTTCTTCCAGCGCTCTTTCTTGACCGGCTGTCATTATTCAGTAAACACCCATTATCATCTCTTTAAATTTATACACAATGCTTCGGAATAATTTTTATTCTTTTTCACCATATTCCAGAAAAGTTTTTGGTTTGCCAAGAAGTTTTCCAAAAATCTCCTCTTGTAGTTTTCTTTCCTTTCATTATTTGTTCTATTCACATATTATTTAGCTCTCATTTTTCATCTTTATATACAGGTACCTTCAGTACCCTTTAGATTATCTTTCAAAGTGTCCTTTCTTTACAATAAATCCAATCATGCTTTACTCTTTTCATCAACCATTTTTTTTTACTTCAAAATTCTACCTTTATTACTAACATTTGTTTTTTTATTCACTCCACATAACTTTTTTACTTCATCTATTACAATCATTACTTTCCAAAATGCGTCAAGTTTTAGACATTCATATTGTTTGATTTCACCCAATCTTTCAAACGCTCTGCGTATTGATCTTTCACATTCGGATCCTAAACCTTACTAATTTTTATTCGTTTTAGTTCCGTAGTAACAATTTTTGCAGATTGTCGCTAACGTTCGCATAGAGTTGTAATTCGACACGCCACTAAGAACTGTTTCATGCCAACGTTAACGGCACGGTACAATATCATATCCAAGATTTTGCTTTTTGGCCGATCATCCAAGTATAAAGTCTCTCATTTTTTTTGTTCTCTCCTATCCTCTCCGCCAAAGATAAGAACATTGTACCCTTTTGTGGTTAAACATACTGTTTGTCACACACAAATTAAATATAATACAATATCGTATTTATTATATTGTAGATTACTGTAAAGATCAAAAGTAAAAAAACTGTACCTTCTCGCTCTCGGTGTCCAGCGCGCTGGTGGCCTCGTCCAGCAGTAGGATCTGTGGCTTCCGTATGAGGGCGCGCGCGATCGCCACGCGCTGCTTCTGGCCGCCCGACAGCTGAGTGCCCTTGCTGCCGATGTTTGTTTCGTAACCCTGTACACAATAAAAGAAAATAGGCATACAACTTCTATTTGTTTCAAATAAATGTATTCTAACATGGTGTTAGGTTGTCGTATTTAGATAAAATTGTAGCAATTTAGTGGAAATTTTTTATGTTCTTCATTGAGAGCTCGATAGCGAAATTGCCGAATAACAAAAATAATAACAAACGGGTGTAAGTTTTAGAAGGTCTCTATTGTATTTGAGAAATAAATGGCGCAAGCAAAACCACGTGCTGGGGCAACGATGCGCGGCCGCAAAAAAACTTTTCACATCATTTAACTAACATTCAGCAAGATGTGTCAAAATCCGTTTCAAGAATTAATTAAAACGCTTCAAGAATTGAGAGTTTGAGAGTTCTCATTAGGTTTTAGGGTTTACAATCGGGACCGCTCGAAACCTTCAGAAAGAAGATAGTTTGTTTAGTACAAATTGACTTCAGTTGCTTCTGCTGACCTCTACCTTAGATAGCAGAACTGAGCAGTCTGTCTGAATCAACAGTATAAACATTTGCAATCAAGTGCCAAATATAAATTTTAGAATGGATTACCTGGAGACTGCTAGTTATAATTAGTTCATAGCAAATAGACTTCTTGTAAGCATTGAATAAACGTGTATCTTTCTAGACAGTTGGCTTGAATAACTTGGCACCTCAAGTAACCACAAAAGATAGTCTCATGTTCGACTGCATCTAGCCAAAAGTCTAAAACTCTTGAGGTCTCCGAACATTAACACGAATAATTACAATGGAACATAAAGCTATTTAATGTCAAGGATCAAATACATGCGCACTCAAGCAGCTTGTGTGTAGCAAGATAAGAGGAGGTAATATAGGTAAAAAAGATTTTTGGATATTGATATTTTTTTAAAATTAACTTCCTTGAGTCAAAAATTGAAAAAAGCAGAACTCGGTACCGTAGGTAAGGACATGATGAAATTGTGTATATTGGCTTGTTTTGCCGCCTCGATGATTTCGTCCTGCGCCGGCGTCCTCGAGTTGTCGCCGTACGCGATGTTCTCGCCGATGGTGCGGTCGAACAGCACCGGCTCCTGCTGCACCAGCCCCAGGCCGCGACGCAGTTCAGCTATTCGCAGTCGAGGCAAGGGCACGCTATTGAGTGCCTGAAACCCATTTACCGATTAAAGTTTACCGACTAAAATTAAAGAATAATATTTTGGATATTTAGAGGTCATTCTCGGATTATGAGATACATTTAAAATTAATGTAAGTATTTGTTCACTAAGCAATTATCGTATATGTTTATATATTTACGTTAGTTACTTACGATAATATTAGTCATAACAAAAATCTCTATGAAGCAAAAATTGTTACAGTAAAATACTCGCTTGTGTCGCAGTTTTCTTTCTATTTGAATTTTCTCCTTTCCGAAAATCCAGATAAAAACCGTTTAAAAGAAAATAAACAGACTCGTGGACAAAAAGATAATACTAGAAATGTGCTATTTTTCAATAGTTACGTAACATTGAATTGCTAAGTAGGTTATCATGTAAATTATTCACTTACGCTGCAAAAGTTCTTAAAAGCTTTAAACGACCTAATAAAATTACATCTAATTTCGTCTATTGTATGTCGAAAATATTTTGATCTGTATCTCCATACTGTTTCTATTGTACTTACAACAAGTCCAGCACTCGGGTCGTAAAAACGTTCCAGGAGCTGGATCACGGTACTCTTGCCGCAGCCGCTGGAGCCCACCAGGGCCACCGTCTGTCCTTTGGGAATTTCCAAATCCAGCCCTTTTAGAACTTCCACAGTCGGTCGTGTCGGATAACTGAACTGCACTGTTTGCAGGCTCGCTTCTCCGGTACCACGCTGTGGATATAGTTTCATTATTTTTTATTATCATTACAGTTCTTCAAGGTTTGAAGTTATATTAACTATGTGAGAAAAAATATACGATTTATAGATTTTTGTGAAAAAGACTGTCCTTAAGTAACTAAATGGAAAATTTCTACTTCACGAGAAATAATATTTGTGCTTAAATAAATAACTATCATATTGACATTGATAAACAATTTATTTAACGTATGGATCATTATTTGTCCAGAGGAATACATGCTTCATTTTGACAAAAAAAAATCAGTTAAGATGGGGTATTTGACCAAGGACCGTGTAATATATTTAGCATATATTATAATGCTATTATTGCTATTTATTTTAAAGAACCTAAAATCCCTATTTAAATGGCTAATCTGATTAATTTTATGTCTAAGGCAATTTCAACATTTTATGCAAATATTTACTATCTATACGGCCGTCAACAGATCTCTTTCAATCCCAAGTGCAGAACCAAGGCTTCAAACTGACTTTTATGAATTATTTTTTATAAGTTCATCTATTTCTCAAAATGATGGGCAGAGTTGGCAGATCTATACATGGTAAATGGTACCTTGCACATCACTGACATGCGTTAATCATTTCATGAAAGCTCATCCATTTCGAGTCTAAAAATTTTGTCCTTCTTGAAATATGTCATCAATTTAGTTTACGTAAGATTTTCCAGCGAGTTTCTTGCCAACTCTTCCATCACACTCATTCTTTCAAAGATTATCTCTTTAATCAACTTATATCCATAATTTCTTATAACAATGCAAACTATTTTTAAAGCGTTCCTATAATGTAAACAATCGGTGTATTCCTTATATTGAAAGTTGTTAATTTAAAAAGTTTTATTTTTGTAAAAAATAATTTCTAAAAAGAAAACAGAATATTATTTTTAGTTCCTATCATTAGCATCGTTACCTGAATCGATAAATACATTTAATAAATAATATGTAATTTTTTATCTTGTGACCTTCATCGATTTATATATGTAGTAACATAGGATAATCTGTGTATATTGGCTCTCGATCTGCAAGTGTTAAAATCATTATGTATGTAATTTTTTTTGGAGTATCTGGTAGTGATCGTTAAATATCGAACGCCTTGACTGATTGCGATGAACATATTTCTATTCTTGAGACAATGCTTCATAGCATTCGATAGATCGCGTTGTAGTCGAGTTATTAAGGACTTCTATATTTATGAATTAAAATTATTCACAAGCACAATGCGTACTGATTCAGTGCCAAAACAAAGTGAAAATCTGGACCCAATAGTGGATATTGTGGTCAATTTATTAATAAATTTCCTAATTATTCTTAGGCCGAGATGAGTCATATTTACACAATATGCTCTCTTGGTGACAAAAAATTTTGAAACATTTTGCAAAATATTTGTAGATAATTGAATTAGATGGATGAAATAGTGAATAGCCGGATGGATCGACAGATAGGAAGATGGATAGGTAGTTGGATGGGTAGAAGGCCGAATGGGTGGATGGTCGGATGGGTGAATAGTTGGATACGTAAATGACTGGGTCAGATGGACGAATGAGTAATAAATGACAAAATTACTGAATGGCTTGATGGATCAATTTCGGGTGGGTAGATGAGCGGATGGGTGGATAGTGGATAACCAGACGACCAATTGAGCGAATGGCGGACGGGAAGAGTGCTGCATCGGTAAATGACCGTATGACTAGATTTTGGGTGGATGGGCGGATAACCAACTGGCTATCCGACCAACTGGTTGGATAACAGGACCATCGGATGGACGGATGGCCACATGAGTAAAGGTAAATAGCTAAATCGGCGGATGGACGGACGGACTGATACATATATTGATAGACGACCGAATAGGTGGATAAATGAATGAACGGACAGGTGTCCAGCCTCTACATAAAAATTAAGGATTTATTATTTATCTTGCGCAACCAGAAACAACAGAACAACATTCCGAGTTCGTAGTAAAAGTATAAAATCCACCGAATTTACAATGCCACATTACGTCTACACCATATGGCGCATGGAAATAGGTGTAATAAAATCTTAAACTAGTATGTCATCAATGCGCCAAGATGACACATAAAAAATATGTCTGATTTTGTTCTTAATCATCATGTAACAATTACTTAAAACATAAAATACACCTTTCGATCTGCAACTACTGAAAAAATGGTTTTTGAGGTAAAATGGGAATAAATTTTGTTTAAAATAGATATAAAATTTACGTACCCGTAATTATAAAAAAAACAGTATTTAGAATTTTGGTTACCAATGAAAATATTTTTGGGAAATTTAATTTTGAAAGGCTTAATTATAAAGTAACATGAGATGTATCAATAAAGACTGACAAATACCACACTAAACGACATAAAAATTTCTGATAATTATTTGGAATTATGTCAAAAATATTTGTATCAAATTTATTACTAAAAGAAATTGATTAAAATTTTCTTTAGAAATTCGTATTTATTCAGAAAATAAAAATTTGTCATCTACGCAGAAAAATTTAAAATGTCGTCTTAACTTAAAAAATTTATGTGTCATAGAATTATTATATCGTTAGTTCCGTAACTCGACGTTGTTTTATTGTAAATGAAATGTCTGTTATGATATTAAAAAAATATTATTCACGCAGTGTAATTTGACAGTAAAAGCAAATGTAATCGATATCTGTCAAAATTTCACTTACGAAATCTTCAACAGCAGGTTGTGCTGGATCAACAATATTAGGTTTTCTATTTAAAAGGGCTATTATTCTTCCAGCAGCGTTGATTCCTTTTTGAAAATTGGGCGCAAATGCGAAGGCTTGTGCTGCCGAGCTGGTACCCATGAGGAGAGCTTGAGCAGCCCTAAGGAGCAAAAATAATGTCATTTTCGTAGATTTTAAAAAAGAGGAACTCAATGACGTAACCAGGAATCTGATTGTTGGTTAAATATAAATTTCGTCAGTACGATGGATCATAGCTTAAAAATTCCATTGTGTTTGAATGTAGCTATTATTTATGAATGCTTCTTATTACAATGTTACGTCGAACATTAAGAACTACATCGTATGGGACACCTTCGTTGATGTGATGCCGTAAAACATGGCGGCTGCGTAGACGAAGTTGAAGAATCCTCTGCTAGGCCGAAGACTATGCCGCCAGTGGCGTGCCGCCAAGATCAGCGCTGGTCGTAATTGTTCTTCGTACTCTTTCGAATAACGGCTCTCGACAAAGACGCCACTGTGCGAATATTTGCCACTGCCTCATCTACTATCGCCATGTGGAGCATTGCATACCCTCAAAGACAAGATGATTTATTAAAATTAGTAAAAAAATATATTAAATAAATAATATTAAATAAGAAACATAAACATCAATGAGACTGTTGAGACTGGTGGAGTTTTAACAATTTGTTAATGTTGGGTTTCAATTTAGTTAACATTAGTTGTAAATCTCCACGGTCAGTGATCTGCAGTGTATTTCTTTTCTTAGACAGTAAATGTTCATTTCTTCTTAGTTTCAGACTTTTGGAATTCACAATTTCAATACGTTAACTTTTTAACCGATTTATAGAAAGTTATAAAACTAATGGCTTTAATGACTTTACTTTATCAGTGGCGCGCGAGTAGGGACCACTGGCAAAGCAACCTGCAATAAATTTGAAGAGCTAACCCTGTGTTTTAAAGATTTGATTTCGATCACGCAACAATTTGTATGCTTTTGCCCGGTGCGTTTCAAACAGGTTGTGCGTATTTTTGCGTCGAAACGTGCTTGAATTGCGTAAATCACGTCTTCGTTTCCCAACTTGCATAGATTTGTTACCGACAATCCTAAACCGAATCAACTAGTTAGTTGTTAATGCTATTTACGAAATAATATTTTAGACGGTTATACATATATTTTTCAAAATATATGTAATTTCATATTATTTTATTATATTAAATTTTACTTAAGTCAGTATGACGCGACCGCCCCTGACTGTCGAACGGACCCGCTACCCCACAAAAACTCAAGCGCCCACTAGGAGGCGGCAATGCCCCCTTTGGGCACCATTGGATTAGGCTATAAACGGTTAAATAAAGGAATTGTCGCCACCGGTAGCTTTACATTGTGTCAGCTGTGTGTCCAATTTCGTAACAACTCGTGATCTATGCGTTTAGAATCGCGTTATAAATGTTTGCAAATTAAAAATAAAAAAAACATTCAAGACCTCCATCTTAACGATATACTTTCTTCGTCAAGTTGAGTACAAAGTATGAAGTATAAAAGTTGAGTATAAAGCATAAAAGAGTATAAAGAATTTCTATGAATCTCGGAATATGACAATTATTACTAACAATCAGTATCAAGAGATATTGTTTAGGATAGATGGAAAGATATGAATAGCCAAAATTTAAATACAAGTATTGCAGCTCACTTTAGAACTATTCTGCATCGTCTTCGCCGCTCCAAATGTTTCTTCTTGTACCATTCTGCCTTGTTTATAAAGGATGACGACCAGAAAAGGAACGAAGCACATCGCGACAAGACCCACGCGCCACTCGTATACCAGCGCCAGCACCAGTGCCAACGAAAATGTACCCATAGCTTGTACCACCGTGCCAATACGTTGTCCGGTAGCCTGCAGTTTATTTATCAGGTTAATTAACTGTTAAAAGTTTACATTTTATTTTGTGTCAGGATTTGTACAATAGTTCAGACTAATATTAGTTTTTTTAACTAATATATTTAATTTTGTCAGTCATGAAATATTTTCTATGACACTTTTCCTGCATTAAGTACTAGATTAACTACGTATCCGTGATCCAATCTATGTGAATCGGAGGATATATTGTCGGCTATGCATAAAATTTGAATATTTTATGAATATATAAAAAACATTATATTAAAAAAAATTGAAAAACCCAAAATTGCACGCCTTATAATGTTTCCATTTAATTTCGGTAAGAAACAAGAAAAAGTTTGAAGATAAAGCATTCTCAAATGCTTTTCGCATAGTGGGTCGTGCTAAAAAATACCGGCTAGAATATGTTATTGCAACTATTACAACCCAATCTCTTCGAAACATATAATAATGACGAGATATATTTACTTACTACTAGAGGTCGCCAATATTTGTGAGACTCCCTTTTGGTCTATTATTATTGAACTGTATGTTTTATTAATTATAATTTAGCGATAGCGAATTAGAAATCCATTTTCAGTTGGATACTATTTGTTGTAATTCTAAAGCAAATGAAAAAGTCTATATTAATGGATTTTTTTCTTGCTTTTAAGTTTTGCAGAGCTGATAGATCGGATCGGTTTTCTAAACTATTTTAATGTTTTTTTCGTTTCTGTTACATTAAGTCTTTGACGCTGACGGGATTATTCTTCATTAAATTATTTTTACCATGATATGCAAATTTTCCCATTTTCATCTTCTAAGGGAATACAGTGATATGAATAGTTGCTGACAAGAAGTAAAAAATGATATTGTTAAAGCACTCTCATATGCTTTCGCATTATTGAGTAGTGCACTAGTTATATGTAATTGTATTAGTTGAGTCACTTTTAGTAGCTTATAAGGATCTATGAGCATCTTTATTATGTATCTACGTCTTATTGTGAAATACGCCATAAACAAATTTTGATCTATTACAAAATGGCGTATATATCGATATCGAAAAGGATATACTAAGAATATATTTAGACAATGTTACATAGGCTCCTGTAGCATAAAGTATTTATTTTATTTTCTTCTTACCCCTTGAACAAAAGCTTCTCCGGATAGTTTAGAGCAAAGTGCGCCCGTGCTGTTGCTCTTCTCGTCGAAGAAGCTTAACTCTTGTTCTAACAGATTATGCAGCATCAACCTACGTAATCGCTGCGTAAGAAGATCGCCAGAAACGCTATAGAAAAACACCTGGAAAAAAATGGAGATCCACTAAAATAACGTGTACAATTGAGTGCTATGCACAATGCACTATTTCACCAATACACTTACGTATTGTTTTATCTGGCATATCTAACTATTAATTATAAGATATATGGCAATAGCAATTGTATTAATTGAAAAGTAATTGATTAATTAAAAATATAACTTTATATAACTTGTAAAACAAAAATAAAATTTTATTTCATTTGAGAATTATTTAATATATTTTGATTTATGTGCAATTGAGCGAAATAAATTAGAATACAGTAGAACGCACGAACTTCTGCCGCTGAGAAGTTAGTCACGAAAGCGTTGCAATAGCGTGAAACTGGCACGCGGGGGAGAAGAAAAGAAGAGTTGGGGAGTTAGACCTGCGCATTACAACATACGCAGGCAATTTCCAGCGGCAAAGTTTCGTACTCATTCAATTGCGATGCAGAAGCACGATTGCTCTGTTTGCATATCTGCTCTTTGTTTCAAAATTCAAGTGGAGTTACTTACTACAGCGGACAGAAGCGCTACAAACGGATGTGTTGTATATAATGTTTTAGTTCGTGTATCGAACGTGCATAGCGTAAATGCATGTGCTGTGTGCGCTGTAGCTGATGAAATCACTAAACCTACTGATGTATGTACATACATAGTAAAAACCTTGCAAAAACCTTTGTTATTGCCTGAACAGATGCAGAAGCGAAGCGCGATTATTATTTTGTAAAAGTTTGGGCTCGCAAATTATAATAATGTTGTTTGGTAAGCATACTTGTCTCTGATTTTGAAAACAAAATCAAACTACAAACCTCATTCTAGATTAAAAATTAAGGTCAAACTAAGATTAATTTGAAATATTTGGCCTATGTCAGCGATATGTAAGTTTTTCTACTAAACAGGAGCATGTATTCATCCATGCATAAAGCTTGTTTATGGCCTATGTGTTATAGTACCTTGAACAATGTAACACATTGATCTCCAATCTTAATTTCCTAATACGAAGTAACATTGGAAGAAAAACTTATAAAGTTTCGAACATATACAGACGAAACTATTTATCGACACAATTTGCTATAATGCAAAATATAACAGACGTTACCTGCACAAAATTAGTCAATCCCGAGAGCATTCCTATTCCCACAAACATCAGGGCATACGTTCTCGTTTGTTGCCTTATATAGTCTTCGTCGGTGACTGATAAAGTCTGAAAATAATTAGTAGAATATTAGTAACTATATAGTAGAGTAAAAAAAAATTTAAATTGATCAACAATTCCGGGCGTTACCTTTTAAAATAAGGCAAACGACTCGTAATATTAGTTTACATCTATATAGCCTTAAATCGAGCGGTTTTACTCGTACCTCGTACCGCCGGTACTCGCACCAGTAACCGCTGTTGTCGCATGTATTATTGCGATAAATAAAAGGCTTGTAACTTGAGGATGAATTTAACGTTAGTTAGATTTACAAAGGTTATTGATAAAGACTGATTTTTATCGGGTAAACCGAGCGAGTCTGTAGCTGCAGCGAGAGTGAGCTACCATAAGGTTTAAATGGTTTTTTTTAGATTATTATTTAATAAAACCTAAAGGGATTCCGGTTACTTAAATTTGTTTTTTTTTTGTGTGAATAAGTAAATATATTAAAATAGAGAAAAAAAACATGAGTACGAAAAGCTTACGCCGATGAAATCGCCGAAAACGACCGAGAATATCGGCATGGCGAACCCGCCGAACAGCGAGCACAGGCTGGCCGCCGTCACCGACTTCCACTCGGGCTTGCTCAGTCTGAGCACGCGCAAGAACGACACGTCGGGAGCTTTCTCTTCGTCTTGCTCTTCAATTTTCTATATCGAAATAAAAATGCATAAATGGTTTTATACTTCAATTTTTCGAAATGTTTCTCTATGTTGCTATAAAATTGTATCGGGTCCAATTATTGTTCGCTGCCTTTATACACGTCCAATTTGATAGCAAAATGAATGAAGTATTTCAATGTAATTTACCTTGGGTAGTACTTCTTCGACGACGTTATCACTTATGACGGATATCTCGCGGGTCAGTTTGTTACCTGTCGATAATAACATTTATTATTGTTTTTATGAAATGAAATGAACATGCTGTTCTATATTTATCTTCTAATAAACTTTAAATTGAGGTTGTTTTGGTTAAATATATTTCTCATGTTCTTTTTTTTTTTCAGATTAAAGGATTAATTTACTATTGACCATCATGGTTCATTGTAGTATTTATCCAAATTTGAAACTCACAATCACTATTATCAAAGTAGCAAGTTCAATGTATAAGATACAATGAGTTCTCGATTTTTGGTTTTACTTTTGTATTTAAAGCATTGTTTTAAAATTACACTGTAATCATTCGACAGAATAATTTTGTTTACATCTATATAATATTGTTCACGGCATTCTACTCCCACCTTTTCAGTAAAATTCCCTCTACAAAAAAAAAATCAATCGATAATGGGGCGGGGCAGACGCGCGACAGAAGGTGGGCCACGAGTGATGAAACGGACAGCGCGCGCGCTGGTAAAAAAACAAAAGTGGTCATTCTGGGATAAACTATATACATGTATATATATAAACAGTAAACGGCGGGAGCGAAAGCGATAATGTGGTCTCAAGAAGACCATTTTGGCCACGCGCTCTGGACGGCGAGAAGAACGAGGCCAGCGGCGAGGTGTTGCTTGTCTCACCGATAGAGGATCCCACTTCGTTCTGGTGGTGCTAACACAATATATAGTACAGAAAGGAAGCTGTTAGTATAACTTTTATCACCTTTGCTCTCTTCCAATTCCGGCAGGTCCTGTATGGTGACCATGTCGTAGTAAACGCCCTTCTTGCTCATGAGGGTCTCGTGATTACCAGACTCGACCACGGTACCGCTGTTGAACACGTAGATCACGTCCGCGTTGCGGATGGTGGACAGTCGGTGCGCCACCACGATCGTCGTGCGGCCTTCGCTGGCCTGATAAAGTTTTTGGTATGAGATGAAGCTTCGTCTAGATTTTGATATTGAGTGGATAACAGAGTGAAATACTCGGCTTAAGCGTATGGGATTATTACGTAAGTGGAAAAGAAATTAATTCATAAATTGATTAGTTCTAAATATTGTAAACCTTGTCCAAAGCGGCCTGGACTTTAGACTCGGAGGCCGTGTCTAGGGCACTGGTGGCTTCGTCCAGCAGTATCCGGGGGTCCCGAACGAGGGCGCGCGCGATGGCGATGCGCTGTTTCTGTCCGCCAGACAGCGCTGCGCCGCGTTCGCCCACCAACGTGTCGTAACCCTTAATAGCGAAAACCACAAAATTTAGTTGAGAAGTGTTTTATTTCACTGAGAATGGAGTATATAAGGTGTATTTACGATAAAGTGAGAATGAGGTACAAATTCTCTGAAAATAAGAAAAGTAAATACTGGCTGGTAAAGCTGAAATATTAAGCAAATTTAAAAAAAATAAAATAATATCTTTGTTTTTAAAAAATTAAAATATTTTGTTGGCAGTCTCGTAGCGTGTTAGTGAAAATAGAAAGAATTGAATTGCGCGCGGTTAATAAGTATCTGTGCTTGAAAAATTTTACTACAGAACGAGTTGATTAAGACTTACAGAATAATTTAAGAGCAAATGATCCACCGTATTCTACAGTTGGTCCGTTAGTACGCCGTATTTAAACATTGAAGTTTATCCATCAAAGATGTGCCTCGCTCTGGTCGCCCAACAATTGCAGTGAAATGGTAAAAATATTCGAAAAATTGTTTTAGCAGATCGCCGTGTCGCTGTGCGTTTTATAGTTGAAAAGAAAAAGATTTTGATTGTAGTATGCATAGCATTTTACACCAACTTTTGGGGACAAAAAAAGTGTCCGCGCACTAGATTTCAAAATGCTTACCGATTCATAAAAACGTACCATTATAAATATTTCTAGAGCTTTTGGAACTGGCTCAATTTACAAATTTGATGAAACGTGGCTTCGTTCTTACGATCCAGAAACAAAAATGACTCGTAAAGACCATCATTTCCAACCTCTAAGAAATTTAAGGTGAGTCGATCTGCCGGAAAGATCATCGGCGCCTTTTTCTGGGACAGTGAAGGGATGGTCATGATAGAATATCTTGACCGTGGACCTGTTACGGGCTCTTTGTATGCAGAATAAATAAAAAAAACTGGTTAACGAAATTCTAAAGAAACGGCGAGGCAAATTGTCAAAAATTGTTTTGTTACATCATGATAATGCCTCAGCTCACAGGTCCACCGTTGCTATTCAAGATGCCGATTTCGAAATACCTGAGCATCCTCCATATTTACTCGAACTTGCTTTTAGTGATTTTTATCTATTTCCAGGGCTGAAGGAGTATCTGGAAGATCAGAGATTCGAAATTGATGAAGCAGTAGTCTCAGATGCACAAAATTTTTAGGTGCTCGGATGAATGGTTTTTAAGAAAGGAATTTTAAGCTTAGACAAAAGATATGACTAAAGAAAGGAACGTATTTCGAAAAAGAAAATAACATTTAATAAAAGTTACCGGCGATGCACTCATTCTCACTTTTTATTGTACGCCCTTCGTATTATATTTTATTTTGGTACCTTCGGTAGAGCTTTTATAAAGTAATGGGCATTGGCAGCTTTCGCGGCCTCTTCTATCTGCGTTTGCGTCGCATTTTCATAACCGTAGCGGATGTTATCGGCGATGCTGGCGTTGAACAGCACGGGCTCCTGGCCGACCACGCCGATCTGAGCACGCAGCCACCGCACGGAGAGGTCGCGCACATCTCGATCATCTAGGGATACCTGAATACGAAAAAAATATTGTTAAATCGAGGATGTATATATCTTTTGTATAATTTGCAAGGGCCATGTTGATGGTATGAATATAAGAGTTAGAGAATAGTAGGGAGTGGTGATGTTACCGAGTAATTAAAAGGGCTTTACATAAGAAGCTATAATCTGGGCGTTTTGTTTTATACAAACATTGAAAATTAATTTTTTAATTTTATTTATTTATTTAATACAGAATTCAACTCACTTCACCATCCACGACGTCGTAAAATCTAGATATGAGCTGTATGATGGTCGACTTGCCGGAGCCGGACGCCCCTACCAGCGCCACCGTCTGGCCGTTTTGGACGTTCAGGTTTATTCCTTTCAAAACCTAAAATTGTCAAATAATAGTTAATATATAATAATAGTAAATTACTTATAAATTATCACGAATACTTCATTTGTCTCGTAATATGTGGTACAATATATTGTATTTTGATTATGTTCTAAAAATATTTATATACAAGGATATTACTAGAGAACGTGATAATACAACTATGTTAATTACTACTCACTACTATCATTATAGTACAAGTACTTATCTATTCAGATTACGAACCCTATTTGATAATTATTTTGTATTCGTTATCTGCTTTGGTGCGGTTCACTATTGCGTGTACTTTACATGCTTTAATATAAGAGATACATACTAATCTTAATCCGTTTAGTTAGTTGGTACATTCCACAACAAATAATATGTAGTCATGCTGCGTCAACACAGTAATGGTTGTTGTGTATCTACAACGATTTGTCTTTGTTGGAATTTCAATATTGTTTATTGTACAATATTTCTACTCCTTGTGCAGTCCATGTATTAACATGGCATTGCGATTCGGGTATCCTCTGAAATGATATTAGGCTATTGTGTCTGTAATTAGTCCAATGTTTTTTGACAATTTTACCTATCGTCTATGATGTATGAAGATTTCATCCTCTACACTCGAAATAAATGATAACTATTTTTTAAATTGAATTTACATATGAGTAAATGTACATCACTGACTCATAAGTCTTTAAAATAAGGCTTATGGGTTCAGATATGCGTTTTTTGCGTGGTAGATTGTGGAGCGTGGTAGCCACTAGGCTGTCAAAGCTCACTGCCATACTTTCAAATTATTACGCTCTAAAATCAAATGTTAGATATTATGGTTGTATACTGTATTATAGAAATTTTGAAAGGTTTTCGTTCATAATATAGACTGGAATGCATCGTTTAAATGTGAAAATTGCAAAAGTGTAAAGTTTTATGAAAGGACGTACATTTCTTGTTTCCATTACAACTTACCGGCACGTCGGGTCTCGACGGGTAGTGGAAGAAAACGTTTTTGAATTCGATGGAACCTTCGACGCTGGTGGGAGTCACTCCTCTGTTGAGGAGCGGATTGATGGTGGGCACGTTGTCTATCAGGTTGAAGATGTGTGCGCCCGCGCCGCGAGCCATGCCGAACGCTTCGACGAGCGTGAACGATATGCCGAAATTCGCTGAACCCATCAGAACACCGAAAAATACCTGAACATAACATTTAGTTATTTTGATATTAAATTAGCCATTGTGTACAAAATCCTATCTCAATTTTGTTAGCATTTATAGATTGCACTGCAAGTGCTCGCAGCGCCATCTTTGAATGGTCCTGGCGTAAATAAAAAGGAATACAGAAATAAACCCATTATGTATATATATAGTTTTACTGAATAAATAATTATAGTAAAAAAATATTGATATTCGTGAATTACTTATAGCATGATGTGAATTAACAAGAGCTGGGCACACACACACAATGCATTTTCCCACTCTAAAAGTGAAATCCTTCTATACTTTACATATGATATACTTGTAGTCATTTACTTTAAATTCATAATAAATATAATAATTTTTTGTACCATGTGCGTGCAAATATATGCTCAGAGCGAAAGGGAGAGGGGCTGATGGACTAGTATTCTGAAAATCATTTTATTACTTTATTTTAGTGTCATGGCGGTCATAGGCATTCTTTTTTAATAATCTCAATGTACCAGTTGTGAGGCAAAAGGGCAGGAGTTGGACACCTGCTTCCAGGATATTTCAACAACGAAACAAATTTCAACAAAAGCAGTGTAATTTATATTCAACCACATCAGCCTATTAATATTTTAATCTAAAATAATATGAGCACATACGAACCATTGAATGGTATAAGTAAGTATTGTACTGAAATTCACAATATTGGTCGGTGTTTAGATTATTTTTGTTGAAAACTGAAAATTATTAATGTTTTAAGAGTTGTAAATAGATTTTGTTAAAAATTACTTTAAGTGAAAGCACTCATGAAGCTTAGTTATTTTGATATTCATAGATTTTCAAAACTGATAGTTGAAAAAGTAGAAAGAAGGACTACATAATTAACGACTCTATAAATCAATACAAAATACATTGTATATAATTATTATATTAGTGTAGAAATTTATATTAAAAATTTATCTATATAACGACAGTCTATCAATAAACTAAATATAAACATACAAAATAAATAACTGAAAACTTTTCATGTAACTTTATGGAAATAGATGAAAAAATGGCGGAATTATACGTCTGTCACGGAACGAACTAGGATGTTTGCGATTTTTGTCTTTGACTAAGGAATAAATCAAATAATATGTGTTGTTACGAATATAATACATGCAATTGAGTACAGTTCTGTCTGTATTAATGAAATTTGTATTGTACGTCCCTTCATCGACATCCTTCATTTTTTTTTATATACAGAAAGCCTTCGTATCAAGAAATGCGAGCTGCGTTTTCTCATACGAACAAGCTATAATTGAGTGCAGCTGTCGCTCGATTTTTATCGCTACAAAAGAAAATAGTCTGCTTTAAGTAAATGCTAGATAATTGTTTTGTGTACTGTGGCGAATTTAAATAATGCTTCTTCCATCGCATTTACGTAAGTAACACTACGCTTGTTGGTCTGCCTTCGTTATCACCGGATATTTTTACACGAAGGCTGGTATAAGATCGCGATGAACTTATGTCTCTTCCTTTGAAATCAGTATGATTAGTTTTTTTGGAGTTTTAATTAATCAACGACACGAATATTGTAACTCACGGCTATCATGGTCTCGGCCGTGTAGTTCTGCGGCTCGCTGAGCATCAGCCTCACGCCGAACCAGAAGGAGAGCGCGTACGAGCAGAAGATGCAGAAGAACAGGAAGCCCATGCCCATGCCATTGAACAGGCCTGGAAGTGTGAAGTGTGTGAAATTACAGTGTACATTACGTTGATAAATTATTTGCAACAAAACAAAAATTGATATCACATTGAACGTTTCAAATGTTTCAATGAAAGTATTTAAATAATATTTTATTGTAGAAGAGCCATGGTGTGGTCAACTTAGTTACAGCATCGAAAATGAACCGGCTCCACCGGTGAAATACTGAGCTCTTACAGAATATAGACATGAAGTAGCGGCTTCCGCTGTTCGTTTTGTCCAGTGAGTGAGAGTTCCAGTGGCCACTCTCCCCTTCATCACACTCTCCGATTCACCCCCTTCCTTCTCCTTTCATTAACCCACTCCCCTCCATCAAATATTCTATTCCTAACCCAGAGAAGTTACTAGTGCGTGGAGCGCTCTGGTGACTTCTTTGAGGTTGCGAGTGTCCATGGGCGGCGGTGAACATGTGCTTTTTGATGGCTCGCATGCTTGTTTGCCTTCAATTTGTCATTACAAAAGGGCTGATTTTAAAAATATAATGTTCATTAATTATCCAAAAAAATAATTTTACATTAATATATTAATATTGTATATTCCTTATAAAGATAAAATAAGTAAATCTTGAGAAATCTAGTGAAATCTTTAATCTTCTTATTTTTACATAGTCAATAGCTACGTATTTAAATCATAACGACAAACTGCTTATCTTTTTTACTAATTTGTAACAGCGTTATTGATAACACTATAATAAGTTATCTTACGAGTGAATTCACACATTAAATGTGTTTCTGTCTCTCTAACTGTCCATGTATGTATTCAAGAAAATATATTAATTGGTATAAGTAAATTTATTATTTTCTAAAAAAATTAAACGATACATATAAGTTATATTAAATGTTAGGATTTACTTTTTTTTACGTTGATGGCCGTCGCCTCCGTGAGATGGGACTGGTACCGTTCCAACTCCTTGTGCTGGCCGTTGAAGGCGTACACCGTGCGGATGGAGCTCAGCACCTCCTCGGCCACGCTGCTGGCGCGACCCAAGGCGACAGTTTCCAGTTTGGTTAACCTCGAAGCTATCTAAAGGCACCGAAGAATTACCCGTTAGTGCAGGTGTAATGAGTTTCTATCAATGTGAGAAAACAAGGACTTCCAAAATTTCTCTATGTAGAAAAAAATTCTAGGACTTCGTTGTAAAAACTGACAAGTGTTCCATATAAATCTTGCGTTGCATGTGAAAGTCCAAGATCGTTTTTGAAAAATGTATTAGCACGGCTGACTAGACATATATCCCTTCTTTCATTTCATTAATTCATTATTCAACTGTATGCATTCGCTCTCCCCACGTACCCCATAAGTATTGATTTCGAGCGAAATGCGCAGCTTTACGTTGAATGGCTTTCAGCTATCAAAAAATGAACATAAGAATCGATGGCCAGATATAATACGAACACCTCGAACTGCTCAAGCATGAACGTTCTAATTTTTGACAAAAATGGAGCATTTACAGTAGTTGCAGCCTGTACATGTCAAAATTGGTTGAAAAAAAAAATAAAACTCGTATTATTTTTTAAGAAAGCAGTTCCATGGGAATAAATATCTGTGGACGGTTTGAGAAACCCACGAGATAATTTTAAGACTAAAACTTGGATACGAAATGAGAACTAAATTTCTAGACGGAATATTCTAAAAATGTTTTAAATCTGCGTCTATCTCCAATCTTATGCGAAATTTGTTAATTTTATAAGTCTTTTACTTCCGTTAATCATAGGAATTTCAAACACAACGACGCAATATTCGGGGACCGCGCATTCATTGTTGGCTCTACCGTTTGTGTGTCAAATACTAATTGACATTAATTTGCCGGATCTCTGGTTCGATTTCGGCAAGAGCGAACGCGGAAGGGTGTAGCTACTATATTGATAGTACCTACTTTTATATCTAATCACGTATTCATGTGATTAGATATTTGTAAGTTTTTATATTTAAGCAGTCTGAAACAAAATATAAATGTTATCTATCTTATTTATTACTAGTTTGACAATAGTCTAATCTGAATTTGCAATAGGGATATTGACTGTATTCTAATAAAAACATTATTTGAATTTAAAGTCGTAGTTTGTATGATAGAAATACTGAAAAGCGCAATATTTTTTTTTTACTTTAATGTAATTCAATTAATATTTTCCAAATAAAATGTAATTAAATCACTTTTCAGTCACGTGACAATGAACACCAATTAGAGTCCATGACGTCACTTGTCCACAAACATCGTTGTCGCTGTCAATTATGTTTTATTGTTTGGACGCAATAATTTTGTAATATATCAATAATTTCTTCGAGATTCGCTTTGAAAACGTTTGAAAGGTACTTTTATATCATGGAAAGTGGACTTATTAAGGCAATAATTCAAATTCGTCGATAATTGACTGTTTTACAGTGGCGACTTTTTCTGTAACAAATAGTAACTTCTGTTCTGCTGAACGCAGAAATGTGAAGACCTCTATACAATGAACATACCAATATTTTTGTTATTTCTGCAACCAAATTATAAATTAAAATAATTATAGGTGTTTATAAGTTCGAAAAGATTAAACTAAATGATTGGAAAAATTGTATGATTTTCAACTTTCATAGAAAATAAACATTATGAACTTTGTTTACATTATTTCTAACCTCAAAATTACAATATTTTTTCTTTGAAAACAACACATTTATATGAAAAATAAAGAAGTAATATCAGAATTTACATAGAAATGATCTTCACAAAAATATATTTCTGAATGCGTCGCTACAAGTGCCGGATTCCTGCCGGCAAGCTAAAGCCACATTTTCCTGATATTTGCCGAACGCGGACCATGAATAAATAGCTTTTTAGGTGTTCTGATTGTAGTACTTGCACACTCAGGCATCGAAAGACACTTATAAAATTTTGAATTAATTTTGTACAGCAACAAATGCGAAAAAAACTTTAAATTACCTTATCAGTTTACTCATGTTTGTGAACACTTGACGTCACAGAGGTCAAGTGATAATGTATTGGCGTTTAGGAACGACATTTGAAACAGAATTTGAAAACATAATTGTTAAAGCTTTTAAATGGTTTAAAAGAATATTAATTAATATTCAGGGCTATATAAAGTGCTTATGCGCAATTTGGAACACTGTTCCAAAAAGAATCAACATTCCGTTTACTGTGCATTTTGGAAATATAATCAAATTTAAATGCATTTTGATGTGCATAGAGATTCGTTAGAACAATGCAAATAAATTTTTATATATAGAGTTTTATTTTAATTGTTTTTTGTATCGATTCAAATATTTCAATAAATAATAAGAATACTAAACTACTACTATTACAATTACTAATTTTTTAAGAGTAGTTTACGTTTTACTTTGTGTGGATTGGTGATTGGCTATTAATTGTGACGTCTTTTTGGAAAATGGCGGCATTACAATGAATTTAAGTCAGTAGAAAATTAACGTTATTATTTTTTACGATTTTCCCTGTGGTTTAAGTCAACGAGAAAGTTGCCAGAGACCTCAATTGGTATTTGGTGATGAAACTCCATCTCGTAGCTCAGTGAATTCAGACGTGAAGGTTAGCCGGCGACTGTAGTCGTCGAAAATAATATTGATTCTATTGTCTACAGTCGTTTATTGTCTACAGTATTGACTACAGTCAACAACGACAACTTATTGTAACTGATAAACAAATACTTATTAGCGAATTTATAAAGGCTCGTATTAATAAGCACACTTAAATCGGAGTTCCATCTTGAGGGCGGAAAGAGCGAGACGGCTATACCGTTTTACTGTAGAAAATAACATATGTCTCGCTCCCACGTTACTTTTTGAGATGGCGCATCATATGAGTGACGTTTGTTAATACGGGCGTTAGGTACTGATACGAGCCAAATGCAAATTTGCACATCTGAAGGTTGGAAAGCTTTGATCTCGACGAACACTGCCCGATTTAATGCACGATCAGAAACGACTGCGTGTTGAGTGGTGTCGATAGAAAAATATAACGGAGGATAATCATTAGCTGTATACATGTAACTAGGCATAGGCGTCGAGAGTTGGATGTGATTCTTTGAACTCGAAAGAAAAAAACCAACCAGCAAAATGGTATTTTCAATTAGAAGATTTGAATAAGAAAGTTGAAAAATGTCAAAGCAATGTTAAGAAAATGGTTACATCGGTTGTTTTTTGTAAATCACGACATTAAACTACAGTGCCGCTTGAACCAACGAATAGTAAGTACAATAAATGCTTCCCCAGAGTGTTTGAAAAAGTTCGCGAAGAACGTCCTCACAGCAAAGGCTTCATTCATTACGATAACGCGTCTGCACATTTCACTAAGGTAAGGAATAAGTTTTTGAAAACTTTAAATGTAGTACTAAAGACTTATTTGCCGTATAGTTCGGAGCTTGGATCTTGTGATTTTTTTTATTTCCAAAACTAAAGATAAGCTTAGAGGTGCACGATTTACAAGCTCCGACGCGGCGAAGAATGCTATTAAAAAGGCCTTTGAAGACGTCCCTAAGGGGTCAACTGCTTTTTAGAATGGTTCCGAAGAATGAAAAAGTGTGTAAATGGTGATGGAATATATTTTTAAAATCGATCAATATATCATAAATTTGGTCTTATTAATAAAAAATTCAGAAACTTTCAGTATTGCTTACATATTCATCTATTTGGTGTACATACAATTTGCTCGGGTGTCCTATGACAACTTTTCTATCATAAACATTAGATACTCTATGTATTTTTCTCTTGTGTATTTTTCTCTTCACCTACATCTATTTCAGTTTTGTGATATGTTAATATGATTAAAATAAATGTTTTTAACTCTGAATTTGCAGTAAATAATAAATTTAATCATTGTCTATTTAGAACATCAATAAATAATCGCCTCCTGATGCAATAATTTTATTATGCTTAAATCGTTTGCTCCTGTGTTGGTACCAATTTTAACGCGCTTCGGCAATTATATTCTTTCAGCATAGTCTCAGGTTCTCAGAAGACTACTTTAATGCACCCTATATCTAAAATACGTGAACTCTCAGATCCGTGTAATTACACGCTTATTGTAATTATGATTTTTCATTAAATTAAAGGAATCCATTATTAAACATCAACTTCTGCACTACTTATAGGAACACCATTTGATGAATAACTGGCAGTACGGTTTCCGTAGAGACCGTTCAGCGGTGCTCTTTTTACTTTATTGACCCAACTTTGGACACAAGCAGTCGTGTGTAACAGAGAAGTTTTATATGTAAGTTTGGAGGTAGTGAAGGCCTATGACTGGGTTTGGCACAAAACTGTTCTCTTCGAGGTTTCCTCCTTGGGGATGATTAAATTTTGAATGATTGAAGCAAGGATGGCTTGCTGTAAAACTGTTCAAATTGTTTCGCATTTCCTTCACAGAACATAGCATCAACATCGTGTTTGACAGTTCATGCTTGGCTTCCAAAAACTTTAATATTGGATATCCCTCAAGGCTGGGTATTTTTCTTTACTTTATCCCTTTTACATATAAATAAGTTAGTAAAAATAGAAAACATTTATAGCTGTGCGGATAACAGTACTGTAGACGCATTATACTCTGGTCGCCCTCATTTCCTTCGGAATATTGATGAATGCCAAATCCAATTCTTCGAAAAAAAATCGTGTCGCCCTTAGAGCAAGTCTCGGAATAGGGTGGATTTAATCTTGTCAAATTTAACCCCAAAAAGGCGCTATAATAAATATTCTTTTATTTCTTCTCCCTTTTACTCTTAGGGTGACAATGAATAGCGGGATTTTCGGTTTTAACATATTAAAAAACAAAGCTTGTGGTGCTCAATAGAATACGACAGTACTTCAAGCCAGACCGACCGTTGCTTATTACTTCATAACGCAAAAGTCCGATCACGTTTGGGTAGTGTTGTCGCCTGAAATCTGGGCACTTCAGTATCAATATTTCTAGAACTTATGAACGTTTTGAATCGTCGGTGACTCTGTGCTATCCAGTCAGCTTTACCCGTTAGCTTTCCGAAGAGATGTAACATTCTTATGTATGCTTTACCGTATATATTACGGAGAGTGCTCTGAATAATTATTCAAATTTCTCCACTCTTGATGATTTCCATCATAGTTCCAATTTTAGAAATACCATTATGAACATATTCACAGCTGACGCTCTAACAACGTAAACTTCACTCGTAATTTTCTGTACAGCAACTGCCACGGTCTACCATCAACATTGTTTACCATTCAATTACGATATGGACGTTTTCAAGAAAATAGCTATTCCTTTTCAAAAAGCCGGAAACGAGTACGTTTCCGGTTGTTGCCCATAGAGACACGTAACCCTAAGAATATCACTCTTACTGTTCGGTAGCCCGCATCCACGTTTGACCTTTTCAAAATGGTATAAAAAAGAAACTACAAGTTGCAGAAGTTTAGTTTACAATTTGGAACAAGCCGATGTAACACTAAAATACTTACCAGTCCTGATAATCCAACGAGGAGCAATGTGACAGGGAAGGTAATGAGGCACAGCAAGGCCAGTTTCCACCCTTTGACCAGAGCCATGATGACGCTGCTGATGAACACCGACTGGTAGTACACGAACGTCGCCGCTTTCTCCCCTATACCGTCTTCCAACTTCACCACGTCACTACACAAAATATATGTAACAAGATGATTAAATTCGATTCTTTTGAATGAATTGACCGATCATAATACGATTCGTACTATTCAAGAGTTTCAATCAATTTAAATTTTTTGAAAATTTTAATCGATCCATACACGTGGTTCCCAAAAAAATTTCGTTGAGTACCACAAACGGGACGAAAATGGAATGATTCGTTCAAGAGAGTTCGAGTTGTCAAAATTATTTCTAAAAAATGTTTTTTCAAAAAATCTATATATTTGTAGTCTGAACCATTATTAAAATTATGTCATATTTTCAGCTTCATCAACTGTGTCGAATTTCGCAAACGGTTTAAAATAAAAAAACCAAAAATTTGCCTCTGGAGGGCCTGCAAGGTCAACGTTTCATCAGATTTATCATTATTACCATGTTAGTCATATTTGGCTAGAACCGTCTTATATGTATTTCATACACCTTGTACAATTTATAAAATAAAAAAAATATAATCCACAGTTTTGTTACGAAAATGGTCAAAAAAATAGAGATGCTTTTTTTCGGCTACATCCCCGAACAGCGCACAACAGCAACGGTGACATATCAATACAATGCATGCGACAAAGAAAAACACGAAGTGTCAAATTATAAAAAAAAGAATCACTGTGCACAATACATTCAATAAAAAGAAAAACACATAAGAAGACCGTAATAATGTGATGCATTTTCTCCAGTTGATAACGATCAAAGCATTTTACAAAAAACGGATTTTAATAATGTTGAAAATGTGTTTTTTTTTAATTATATGGCCATTTCAATCACATTTTCAAACAACCTAATGTCTTAGGTAGATGGTAGATCTTTTCAAAGATATTTTTGCTTCGGATATCGTCGCAACTTGTGACCGAATAAATTCTATTGGGTCATATTGACAGTGATATGGTGGTAAACAATTTTAATTGATGGCCATATTCATCAACAAGGTTGTCTATTTCGTAAACCCTTTTCGCTGCGCTCTATTTAACGGGTTTTTTTTTATAACATTCTGTTTTTGTATTATTCGCTGGATACGCTGTATTTTAATTTGATGGCCACATTTGAATGTTTACTTTTTTGAGAAATTTTGAATAGGTACTGTTTCATTTATTCATCGTTCGTCCAAACCTTTCAAATTGGTATTTTAATGTCACTATTTATTAGTATCGACCAAAAAATGCAGAATGAGAAGGATATTTATACACTCATCTTTGTACTAAATAAAGCCTGGATCATCAGATTTATGGGGAATAGCGATTTTATTTGGAAATTACATTTTATGAAATACAATAATTTACGTTGCATTAAAATTTTCCACTGATTAAAATTTTGATTATTAACGTTGACTTTTCGCCCCATTTTTTTCAATATCAATAGTAATTTTTCAGAACAAAACACATTTGTGTTGTGATGGGATTGGTGGCGTGGTGTAGAAGTGATTTTTTTTCAAATATTTAATGATTAGTATCTTCATTTACATTTTTTACAGTTGGTTTCCATTTTGAAACTTTAGACCAAGCACTCTTAATTTTTACTATTAGGGAGCAGACACGATTGAAATTCAACAAATGAACGAGACATTTGTATTAAACTGTTAATTAGAAATTTTATATATACATATGAGATTATGTTACAACGTGTTATAATTAAAAAACTAATTTACGAGATTACAAGCACAGTAAAATAAATATTCGATAACAATCGATGAGTTATTAAATGTTAGCATCACCGGTTAAAACACTCGCGTTTGTGACGTCATATCCGGCTTATGATTTGGTACGCCGGTATGTGATATATACATATTTCACCATCATTGCTTAAATTTCAAACATTTATCAATCGTAGTGACATTGCCGGCATTTTTAAAGACGATCGGATTTGTGATATTATTGCACCTAAAGTACAATAATGTCACAAAGCTAGTATATTTATTTTTCAAATAAATTGCCTTTATGAATAATAAATTATTAACATACTTACTCTGACATTTTACTGGCGAAATCTCCGGTCTGCCGAAGGTCGAAATACTCGAAGTCTTGGTTTAGAGCAGCTTGTAAATATTCCTGCCGTATTCGATAGATCTGGAAGTTTTTGCAAATATTTATCGAACGATTAAAATATTAGATCGGCGAAAAAGTTTTTTCGTATTTTTTAAGTAAAAAAGTTGCAGGAAATCTCTTTTATTGTGTTTGTGTTTGAATAGTTTTGATACTAATAATTAGACGACATTTAAAAGAAAGAAAAACGAAAAGAAAAAAAATCTATTCGGCAGTGGAAATGGAAGTAAATTTCATTTTCTTTCCATATGTAATTCATATGAAATACATAATATTTGGATTTCCAAAATTTTAAAATGCTGTAATTTCTTAACTAGTCGACCGGTTTGGCTCAAATTTGAACTCGACCTTTGTAATCGTCCATAGAACATGTATGTTTCATTCAGATCACTAAAGAATTATAGACGCTATCGTGCTCACAAGCCTCGTATTATAACATATATATACACATAAGTATATAAACTTTTGAACCATATGTATTTTCTCACTCGTCTCGTCAAGTTAAGTCGGAAAACAGCAAATTTTTTCAAAACTTGCGTCGTGAGGACAAATACAATAGTTAGATTTTTATGAAACATACTAAAAACGGTGTCCCTCTATTATCCTATTATTCTGTTCACCAAAATGAGTAAATCTAACGTAGAAATTCGAAAACATTTTGAAGTTTTATTATAAAAAGGAAAAATTGTGACATTTATAGACCTAATGTAATGTCGGTAAGAGTACCACAAAATTGGTTCAAGCGTTTCAGTTTTCAGATGTCGAAGATGAACTTCATTCTGGTCAACCTGTTACGGATAAAGTCGATGCCATTTTGGTAGAAAAGTAGAATAATATCGGCACACAAGTACTCACAACACACCTAAAGAGATGTGGATTGACCACAAAACAATTGCGACCCCTTGGAAAAAAAACCTGGCCATACAAAAAAAGTTTGATACTCGAGAATAAATTGTGTACTCATTTACACTTCTCCATTGAAATGTAATGAAATCGAACTGATTTTGAAAAGATTGATTACTGGTGATAAAGAAATGAAAGAGCAAGAAAGGGCGATAAAGATCATGGTCAAAAGGCAAGCAAGCTCCAAAGATTATAGCGAATTAACGCGTAATAAGTTGATGTTGTGTATGGTGGGATTGGAAGGGCATTATTTATTATGAGCTTTTACCGCTGGGCAAAATCATCAATTCGTATCTCTACTGCCAACAGTTGATGAGACTCAGCAAGAAGTAGAGAAAAAACGGCCGGAATTGATCAACAGAAAGGGTGTAGCTTTTCAGCATAATAACGCCAGACCACACACATCTTTAGTCACTCAGAAAATATTGACAGAGTTTGGTTGGGAAGTGTTAATGCACACACCATACAGTCCCGACCTTGCACCCTTATCTTTTCACGTATAGTTCAAAAAGCTCATTTAAGAATAAGATATTATTTTGCGTACTTCATAGAATTAGCTCCTTTTACTTTTATTCCTTTTGAATTTACTTTATCTATACAAAAACTCGAATATCTAGTACATAAAGATATCATGATATGAGTTTAGCCGGACTTTGATAAAAACAATCAATGAACTTTATCGTCCAAATGTTCCAGAATAGTCGTCAATTATGTCTTAAAAATAGTGTTTTACTGTAATTTTAATCGAGTTTAACAAAAAAAAAAAAATAATAATAATACTTAAATGCTACTATTTTTATACTCACAGTGAAGACATTTTCTTTGCTTGGAACTCTTTATGTAAAATTTCTAATTTAAAAATACCCTATGACAATTTGACACCGGAGGTAGTTCCAGTTATACAACATTAATATAGTTATATATTATTAATTACTGTCAATACTGATGTTGTTATTGACGTATTGCCGATTGTTGATGTGTGAGGCCTCTTCACTGCTGAAGTACAGACACACCTTCTTAATTTCTGTATTTTAAAATGAGATCTTTCAACATTATGTCCTCCATGTTGCCCGTTTCGAGCTGTAAGCTGCTAACAACCGCTGTATCAGTACGACGACAACGTCCGGAATCGACGGCAAAAAAGAGCATTTTAAACGCTCAATGTGACATAAATTATAAACTTATCGGTTAATTCACCCGTGGCCAGAATTCGAACTCGGCACTTTCCGATTCGGGGGCGACGCTCTCGAACACTAGGCCACACCACACCGCTCAACATTAAGGATTACCTGTTTGAAAGCCGCTATATTCATCAGCACAGTCGCTATGTACCCGCCGATGATCAGCACGACGCCGTATATGCAGTTGTATATGGCGAAGTGTGTGACTTCCTCCAGAAATAGGTCCCCTTGCGGATCTTGTTCGAAGATAGATATTCCGTAGTTGACCATGGCGTTCAATAGTCTTGCGAACAGGAGCGTGCTGAGCGGAGTCATGCAGCCGCTCACCATGGACGCCAGCATCGCTACCACGATGTACAGTTTATCGGTGACCGTCGCGTATCTGAACTAAAACAGAATTATAAATGTGAAGTCAGAATGTAAAACTGTATTAAAAATTAAATGCCAAAGAGAAAATAGTTTAGCCTTTGCAAGCTTTTAAACAATCAATATTGTTTAAAGACTCTGACATATCACCATGTGGCTAGATTACAATCAGAGTTATTCCTGGTGAACTATATAAGCAGAAATATGTAATCTTTCTATGATTTTTGAAGGAAGAAAGGGATCGCCCCATCTTTCTCTGTGGTCGTCCTAAAAACTGATCAAGGGAATAGATACATCGTATCAACCATCCCAATATAATCAAGGGAAAGGATGCATCAGATAACCTATAGTAATTTGATAAGGACTTGTAAATAAGCAGATCAATAATACTAGTAATCATTTTAGGGTGGAGTATTATTTCAGCGGATAGCGCAGATTGGGGCTTAAAAAAGATACGCAGGCACAATCCTTGTTACCGTACGCTTTCACATCGGACCCCAGGGTTATGCCTCATCAAGAGAAGGAGCTCCTATTTTAAGTGAACTATCGCTGTTGGGCATTAGAGTAATGAGTAACCGTGCCGATGGCGCCCAGTATTTACGTTTCGACAGGGGCACCATGGTGATTTTAGTTCGTTGGAGACCGACCGATTAGTGTTCCTTAGGTGGTTGGTACGCATGAGGATATCCATGATGAAGATTAATGAAGAAGTGAGAAAATTGTATTTTCATGAAAAGGGCTCCAATTTAAATGCAAGAACATTCCCAAGAAAACGCTTAACGATTCGCCGTCCCATTGTAGCACATGGCATAGCAATGATCTGTTACGACACTTTTGATATAAAGAACATTAATTATTCACACCATTTTTTTATGGATGTTATCTATGAGTATTAAAAAAAATATCTATATGAATAATATAATTAATATATTTTGGTATGAGTTATTTTTACCATATGGGCGTAAAGGCTTGTCTGTATTTTTTCTGAAGTCCAATTATAATAAAAGTCCTATATTGTTCATATTTCCGTTACAATAACGCTGTTTTGGTTACAGAAATAAAGAGCTTTTAATTATTACTGTTCCATAGCACTATATTATTTATAAAATGCTGGACGTCCTTCAACGTAAGTTGTATCATTACATTGTGTTCGAGTCATAAACACGTATTTGCACCTACCGAGTCTACTAATTGTCATTACGCTGTCAATGTACTCAGAATCACGTTGATGACGCTCTGTCAAATATTTTTCTATTTTTCTTTACGAACTCCATCTCGGAGTTCAGCGATAGGTGGCTATAATTTTATTGTTATATGTAATACTATTTTATTTCATCAAAATAATTGGGCCAGATCTTCCTCCGTCCACTCAAACAAACTTAGGTCGTCGCTATGCAACGCCGCTTCGCAGTTTTTCAGAGTTTTACGGTGAATTTTTTACCAAAAGATGAAAACGCTATATTGTAAAAGTAAACGTAAGATTTGACAGGTAGCATATGAACAATCTGTCAAATCTTACGGGGTAACATTTACGGGTTGCGTTTTTTCTTTTAGTATAAAGCGTCATAGATTAGCAATAATACCTTAGCAACCGACCTTCGCTCGGCATCTTTCGAATTTACCATAAGGAACTTTTCCAACGGGAAAAGTCAAATTTCCAACAGAAAAAGTTGCTTATGTTCATTTTGAAACAATATAGCGTGAGTCAATGTCCACTCGATAAGTACTTTTAATTTTTAAAGGAAACAAATAACAGCATTTGATATAGGTTTCTTAATCATGGAAAATTTTAACACTACATAAACCGCGATACGAGCGACGTTTGATGCCGGTTGACCATTCAAAATCAAAATCAATATAAAAAATATCTTTATTTCATAGGTAATGAAATTACACTTGAAATAGGTCATTAATAAATTCATTACGATATTACCTCCCATTCCAAATGCTGATTCACCTAGAGAAGAATGGGGAAGAAATTAAAGGCTTGCTCTTTTTACTCATCAATACCAAGGATTTAGTCATTTATAATTTAGTTGACATTTAAAAATAATATGAAATAACCTAATAGGCGAGCAGCTCAATCCCAGGGGCTTCTTTCATTAAGATATTCCAACAAGGTATAATAGCCCTTGCTATATAACTTTCTTTTAACGAAACGTTTAAACTCAGCAAATGGCAAATTTTGAATTTCAGCTGGGATCTTATTATAAAAGCGCACACATCCCCTTAAATGATTTATTAACTTTACTTAGACGGGTCTTATGAGCAGCAAGATCATTCTTATGTCTAGTGTTAATGTTATGGATGTCCCTCCTTTTTTAAAACGATTTTATATTTCTCTTGACATATATCAGGTTTTCGTATATATATTGTAATGCTAAAGTTAGGATATTAATTTCCTTAAATTTTTCTTTGAGAGATGTCATTGGTCTTAGATCATAAACAGCACGAATAGCTCGCTTCTGCAGCTCGAAAATTGTGTTAACATCGGCTGCGTGACCTCATAATTTAATTCCATAGGTCATAAGACTGAAAAAAAACTGGAATAAACTAGTCTTGCGGTGCTTTCGTCTGTAAGTTACCGAATTCTTTTGACTACATATGCTGCAGAACCAAGTCTTTTCGCTTATCTTGTAATATGAGAATTCCAACGTAACTTAGAATCTAAGGTGAGGCCAAGAAATAGGGTTGTGTCCACAATATCCAGTACCACGTTTTTGAACGTTACATTTGTGTCGATCAATTTAGAATCAGATAGGGAAAAATTTACAAGTTTTATTTTATTTTCATTGAGCAGTAGATTATTAATACTAAACCACTCAACGATTTCAGAGATGGTATTGTTTACTTCGTCAAAAGCTGGTTTATGTCTATCAATCTTAAAAAGTAAGGAGGTATCATCAGCAAACAATACAATCCCACGTCCATTCTTAACAAGATGTGGTAGATCATTTATGTACACTAGTAATAGAAATGGTCTAAGAACTGAACCCTGTGGTACGCTTATATTGACTGCAGATCCCGACAACCTCTCACTATTAATGTCAACCCTTGAATTCTATCACTTAGATAAGACTCTAGAAGTCCAAGGGATCGACCCGTGACGCCATAATCATGTATTTTCCTGATCAATGTGTTATGATGAACGCAGTCAAATGCCTTGGAAAAATCACATAAAACACCAATCATGTCCCGTGAATCCTCCCAGGAATCAAAAACCTGCTGAATAAGCTCGACACCGGCTTCGGTTGTTGAGCGACCCTTTGTGAATCCAAATTGTTTAACGTTCATCAAATTATTGTTATATTATTGCAATATTTGATTTAAAATAAGCTTTTCAAAAAATTTACTGAGCGTCGGTAGTATTGATATCGGTCGAAAGTTTGTAGGGCCAGATATACTACCGGATTCAAATAATTGAATTACTTTACTTTGCTTCATTAGATCCGGAAACACAACACAATCGATGCATGCATTAAAAATCACTACTAGACATGGAGCAATACAATCTATTATTGAATCAATTATTTTTATGGAAACGCCATCAAGGTCGGCAGTTTCTTTCATTTTTATACATTTAAATGCTTTAAGAACGTCATTACAATGGACGTGGGTAAATGCAAACGAAACATCACAAACATCGACGTTACGTTTCAACAAAGATTCGGCGAGAGTGGGCGATGACTTCAGAGATTGTGTAGTTGAAACTGGAATACTAGCAAAGAACTTTTCAAAAGCAAAGGCAACTTCTGTTTTTTTTTTTTTAATTTTGTCATTCATTTTTAATTGAAATTAATCTAATTGAATGAATTCGATCCCGCGCTCGATCAATAACTCCAACCCACGCAGCGCAGCGCACTGTATTTATAATTGGCTGCTGCAGCAAAACTGATTAAAATTAATGTTTGTCTTGAGTCTATGTATTATACGTATATATTTACAAAAAAAAAGTATGTATGTGTATATGTATCAACTGTCTGGTACCCATAGTAAAAGCTTCGTTGCTTAGTTTGGGACCAGACGGTGCTGTGTATATATGTCCGAAGATATCATTATTATTATAATTCAACGATCGAGTCTTATAACGATAAACATTTAAGTAGATAATATACTTACGTTACATAATGTGCAATAATTATTACCTAATACCTGTTCTTGCGTTAATAATGTTACGTAACATCCGTCTAATTTATGTCACATAGTGCCATTTGCTGTTAAAAAGGAATAGCGTAGGGACAACATTAATACCTTACATTCTTACGAGATGGTGATTTTATAAAAAAATAAACGTTTTCCAGATTAGATTCCTATGTAAATAAAAAGCAATACTTTAGCAAAGTATATATATATATATATATATATATATATGAATTTATCTTCGAGGTTCTTAAAATAAAAATTTAAAAATTATAGTAAGACTACAATTTTTATTATTCGTTGAATTCAGATATATTCCAAAAACTACGTGTTATACCAGTTTATGTTCTGGGATACATCGTCCAGTTCGTCCTTTGTTTGAAACATTATACAAAAATCATATTTCGGCTTTTAACAATAATAAAGTAGACCGATCTCATTTTGCCAAACATTTGATAGAAACTGGTCATACACAACTTAATAACGGTCACAAGTTCGATATATTACATGTGTGTGCAAAAGGGTCAGTTTAAATGTTTTGGAATCTTTTAAAATTGTAAAACATAATAATAATAATAAAATACTCAACGAAAAAATTAAAATTTACAAATCTACGTCGTTGGACGCTTGCCTATAACAACGACAATAGTTTGGTGACAATTGACAAGCAATTGACATTTGACAAGTCTATTGGTGATGATCTGTGGCTGCTGATTAAGGAGTTTCTGTCACTCTTTTATGTATTACTCATTGCATGACCGCATGTCTCCAGTCATGCAATGAGTAGTACAGGATGTAGTAGTTTAACACTCCTGAAATCCTGGTACATGTCACTGTCTGCATTTTCCTGAGGATATGTTGATCAGGCACGAACCATAGGTATGTGGAAATAGTAGCATAACTATTTAGCGGACTAAGATAAGTAAAATACTAACACTTGCTTAGGTGTTCGAAGTTTGTCAATCCTCTCGAATTAATAATAATACATTTTATTGGATAGGGATTCCTAATGAAAGAATAGATTCGACGGTATAGGTGTGCTGTACACTGCATATTATGCGTGTTGCAGGCAAGCGTCTAACACATTTAAAGTACGTAACTCTTTTCAATAAAATTTGCATCTCAGGAAGTAGCAAACGGTTGATAATTAATTATTTCTAATTCACATAGTTTCAGAATCCACGAAAACAGATTTTACACTGAATTTAGTTTTATGTCGTGCTAAGACTGTTCCTTATTCTGTTTTATATAAGTCAATGTTTTTTTTTTACAAAAATCACTTAAGCATAACCAAAAATTCATATATAAATTGAGTTCAGTTTCAAATATCAATAACATGCATGGCATGGTATATTTAAAAATTATTTTAAAAGCAATATGTTAACCGCAACTCGTAATAGAGTTAAGGTAATTTGTCAAACAATAATGAATTTTATCATCACATGGTTAAGGTTGTTGTTTTTTTTTTTGACAATTAACTCAATTTATTTAATTGAAGAGAACACTTAAAATTATGCAATTCAGTTTTTTTTTGGGAGAACATTCAAATTAATTGTAACATCAAATATTAAGATATTGCGATTTGTAAATTAAAGTCATTAACATTAGTCCGGTTTTCACATGTATTATACACCGAGCAACAGTTTATACATTTTTATGTGTTTTATTTAACCACATAAAAATGTATAACAGCCAATGATGGGCTGTTATAAATAAACCACATCTGCGAAAGCGCAATAAATTTGAAATAAAATTCGATGTGCATATTAAGTTATGAATTGTAAACCTTCAACCTTTTAATTTAGACAATGCAACAATAATAATGCAAATGAATTAAATTTGGAATATACCGCATTAGCTTGTCGGTGACGCGATGATGCGAACCCATAACATTTTTCCCATGAGAAAATTGGCCAATATACCTATAGAAGTTATCAGTTAAAAATTAAACGTGTGGCTCTCGAGTACTGCCGCGGTAAAGCTATTGCATAACATTTTTTATCAACTTATACAATTATAATTACTTATTTATTTATGAGTATTTTTTTTCTTTGATATTAATTCAAGTTTTTTCATCACATTCTTCATTAATAAATGCACTTCGTTTATTCATATTTAAAACACTATACACAAATTTTACGCGTATAGCTATTCACCAGCATACACCTATGTATACATATATACCTACATGTATACTTACGGGGTACATGCGGTGAGTGTGGCATTATAAAGATATGATAGATACCTATACACCTATATACCTTCTCACAAACAGCTGCTTACGTATTCGTCCGATTTCGGAGCAGCTCGTCTCGATCCGTGCGAGCTTCGTACAGTCATACCATATACATACACGTTAAGCGAACGCTCGACCGAGCTACATGGTAGGCGGAGTGGGGGGTGTTAGGTTTTATTTTCGTTACGGAATTTCTTGATTCGGTCGCCGCGCTCAAAGCCCGCGATAAAAGCTATGCAATAGCTTAAAAAAAAACTGAACCAAGGCAATCCCAAAAACGTGCTAGGGACAGTAAATACAGTAGTAACATGGTAAAACACCGAGTGCAAATTGATTAAAACCACTTTCCTAATTGGACTGAATGGCGTTTAGCAAAATGAAACTACTGCAGGTTTTTTATTACACACACAATTTCCTTTTCGTATAGCCGCGTTTACAACACTTACATCCAATATGATGTAATAGCTGTTCCCATTTCAGCTGTCGCTGTAAAAGTTCATGTCGTGCTAGGTTTGATTGGTGTTTGATAATCCGATTCCGGGGTCTGCTTGAACATTTATTTTTTATTGGTAGACGTGTTAACGGAAAGGCCTACCGAAATTTCGTCAATGCATACACAACCGAAACGATTCTCTTTGTGCCGTATCGCACGAAAGTATCACGTCATGCCTAAAAGATTTCTTGGTCACTTCTAAAAGTATACCATTAAAATGTTGCAAAAGCATGTATAAGAAGTACAACAGAAAGAAGCAACATAGTATTAGTAAGATTGCTTTCATATGTATAAGTTTTTTCCGCCCACGGCTTTGTCCGCGTGGAATTCGGTCTGTCACGTAAAATCTTTATCGCAACTCATCCTCCACTCTAATTCACACGTCGACTCGCCCTCCAACTCTCATCACAATTGTGTATTTTTCAATAAGTCGCGCGCGTCGCGTGAAGGATTTCGTTATTTTTTTTTCTACTGAACGTTATTGTTCGTTGGTATTGTAACGTCTATAAGCCTTGACGCCAGCAATTATTAATTGCCTTGTAAATTTTCAGGTCAGATTATTAAATGAGGTAACATAGTTCCTGACATCCGATTTAATTGAAATAAAGCCTATATTCTGCTTAAAGCCAAGCTCTATCTAGCGGTGAAAAGCGAATTAAAATGAAATAGTTCCTACTCATATGAACTAAATAAAAATCTTGAATTAAATGAATTAAAAAAAAAAGATTAGAAAACTTCAAAAAAATTATCAAACCTTGAATAAGCCGACCATTTCTTGTCCCTTTCGCATTTACGAAATCAAAATGGATCACAACACTCTGTTGAGTAAAATCGAGATAGAATCTAAACAGTAGGCAAGTCTTTAGCAAGTTTGCATTGCATAGCTGCATCTGAGATTGAAACCAATTGCGCCCAATTTGATTTTGTCTCGTGTCCGGTCGCTGGAATTGGTTACGTTTTTTATGCTCACAGTGTTATTGAAAATAATGAAATGTCAAGGATTTTGTGTTTCAAGAGAAATACCGCACTAAGCTTTTGTCAATTTACGTTTAGGACAACATTATGCGAATTCCCTAATACAAATTCATAAATATTTTACATAATCATCTTTGGTAGCTTATTATCATTATCGATGTAAGAAAATTTCATATGTACAATACGGTTGTTGCCATCATAAACAAAAAAATGTGAAAGTATGTAATTATGATAACTTATTGAATGGGAAACAGGAATATATTGATTTCCGATCAAGAAATCACAATTTCCATTTATTATTTTAAGTTTAAATTCGTACTTTTTTAATCTGTATATCACGTGACCAAAAACGCTATCCGCCATGATTATGTCAAGTGTGACGTCACTATCGACTAAACAAAACAAAGTACGACTAACGTTATTGTTAGGTTATGATTATGATAGAGATGGTGTTAGATTTATATTTGTAAATATATAGATAGAAGTATTTACACTTACATTAAAGTGATCCTCACATAAGTACAGATCGCTTTTCGTAGAAAATGATTTCGGATCTCGTCTTGCGAGTTCTAACCAAACAGTTCTCATTTCGATGTCATTTGGCACTTTGATAAACAATTTTCCAGGGGTTTTAACACTAGAACTTTTACAATTCGTCACTAAACAGTAATGATAACGATTCATGTCGTTTAATAGCGCAAGATATGGCAAAAAATTTAACTTAATTAATCTAACCTTAGATTTGACGTTTTGTTTGTTTACTCGATAGTGACGTCATACCGAAATAACATGGCGACCAGCGTTTCCGCGGGAATTTAAAGTGATTAAAATTTGAAAGGTGTTTTAGGACTACTTAACGAACGTATTTTGATAAAATAAAAAATCTAGTGAAAAATGGCTATGTTTTAAATATTTTGACATACTTTTCAAAAAAGTGTCAAATACCCTATTTATTATAATCCCTGTTCCGCAGTAATCAGAAAAAATAAAAGATTATCAATGCTAGATATGTTTTCTTATCAACCTACCGGTCCGAGAATACCCTACACATATGATCTCATTACGTACTTTTGATTTGCTAAAATTTTGCGTAGGACAGTAGTTATAGGGTAAATGTGGGTATTACTGCGGTTTTTACACAGGTCTAACTTTGAAAAAGTTCTTATTGTAGTCATTGCAAGAAACCAGTATTTTTTTTTATTGAAGTTTAACTAATTTTGAAAATGAAAAATTCAATTATGCAATAAATATTTTTTTTTATTTAAATAATATGCGTTTTAAAAGAAAGTGAAGATGCATGTATTACTGCGGGTCTCAAAGCAGCTTATCCCAATTACTGCGAATGAGCCAATTACTGCGTGTCAATTACTGCGGATGGCTCAACAGGATGAAAAGTTAAGAATTTGATAAAAATTCAAAGGAAAAAAGTTTAAAAAAATAATTGTACCTACTTTGAACTAGTACGTCGATATAGAAAGTCTAAAAGGGGAAGTGGATTAAAACGCGAGCGCAGCGAGTGTGAAATATTTCGTTAGCGATAACGCAAATTGAAAGATATTTTGCGAAATTTTGTTCACATGTTTATTTCTTAATGTTGCATTTCTTTCTTAAGTAAGGCATCGAAACTTTTAAGGGGGAGGAATTTTGGGCTCAATAACCTCCCTTATGTACGTCCCAGACTTTGAAAGTAAATATTGTGGTGTCACATTTGTGCTGTTCTACTGCAGACGCACGTATCATCCCACAAACTTTTGTTTCAGACTGAGACACCTTGGCGTTGATTTCCCACGCTGGGTCAGTATGGGTCGAAGGATGCTCTCCAAGCGTGTGGTTTCATTCTACTTAACTTGAAACCTTTTAGACGATATGTCGTCAGAATTTGAAGCCAATGCTTTCTGATTCGAAATCAAAACACTTTACCAATCCACCTCACAGTGCCAAGTAAATATAGTATAGTTATAAGTGTAGGCGAGTTATAAAATTTATTGAGAAAAGGTCGAGAGCGTAGGGAAAAATCATTCGGTTGATAGCAGGAAGAGATGTTGAACTGTCAGGTATTTGATACAAATGATAATTAGTTTGTTTAAAAACACTTTTTATTACAAAGAACCATGTTAATCAAATTTCTCTATGAAGAATGGCACCAGAGTCATTTTGTAGCCGCAGCGATATATAATGTGAGCATAACAAGGCTTGTAAATAAAAAAAAGGTAATGTCAATATTCGAAATTTAGAGATAAAATATGTCTATAATTTGTAATTCTACGACTGGTAAGTGTCTGCTCCAGATAAAGCGTATGAAAAAACCCGACCACCTCATGTACCTGCATGACACACCCGTGACATTGATACGCAACGATTAAGATATGTCTGCACGTAATCGATAATTACAGCAGATATCTACTTCTAATCGTTTTCCAATTTGTTTTCTATTAAATCTTATTACACTAAATGAGCTATTCCTATATATACTAGTTGTAGCCCCCGGTTTCGCTCGCCGATTAAATAAAAAAATTAAATTATTTATATCTAAAATTTAGAATACTTCAGCATAAATAATAATTTTGGTAATATAATGTAGCGTAGCAAATATTGCTTTTCACCGTACCCGACATGTCTATGAGAAAAACGATATTCTCATAACTACGTTTCGACATGCTTTAATATTTGTTTTATTTACAGCGAGTACAAACTATAGCTCCGTAGGGAATAAGCTCACAAGGATTCGATGAATGTTCCACCTTTCATATCGTATCAATTTCGCTCTCGATGCCGATCCTGGTCTCGCTAGCGTTTACGATTGTAATCCCTATAGAGATCCCGGCTCTACCTTCGATTTAATTTCCATAAAATGCTCTTGTGAAACCCAAAAACAAACGTACTGCCACATTTTTTTTTAATATTAACCCACGCTCTTCATTCCAATCCTGGAACTACTCGCAATTACAATTCCAGGTCAACGTTGACCCTGATCCTCTCTTGAACACTGCTGTTACCAATAATCAATTGCAATAAATAAGGAATTATTCCTCGAGCAACTGATGTCACGAGCAAAGATTAATACTTTTATAAGCCATAGCTTATACATTATTCTGATGTATGTTATATAACTATATTGCTGTAAGTTTCAGCTAATTTTGTTCTGTTACTAAAGCGTAACTGGGTAGTATACATCCAAACTTTCGCATCTATAATATTAGTTAAATCAAATGCTGCCTTCTTCACTCAAAATATTCGCCTATAACTTTATTTATCAAAACGTAGGTACGGCGGCGTTGGATTTTTGTCCTGTCAAATCTGTCTTTGGTTCACTGACTGATTTTAGTTTAAATTATTTAATAAAAAAATATTTGTTATTACATAAAAATGGCTTGTGTTGGTCAAATACAAAAAAATTACGGCGTCGCGGAATATTACGTAGAACTATATAAAGCCGACATTTTTTGTACATTATTGCCATATATATATATATATACACATACATATGAAACGCTTTAGCTGTAATACACAAAGATGTCAAAGCGGCAATTTTTGTCGACTTCCTTGACAAAAACAACGACATCTCGACTCGTAAAAGTCGTAACGTAAAACCAACATTACGATAATAAATTATCTAAATAGATTATGGAAGATTGTAAGTTGTCTAAATAGTTTATAATCTTATTCCATAAATAGGCTAGAAATAAAACGAGAAATTTTCAAATTTGAAGAGCAATTTCGAAAATTCCCATGTTCAAAAAAAAAAAAATTCTTCTGCTTCATATATTATTGTAAATAATAACGACTAGGATGAAAATTTTTATTTTTTAATTTTATAAAGGTTTGCCTTCAAGTTTATCTATATAAGGTCATTCCTTGGAAAAAAGAGATAAAAAAATTTAAATGTTGATTTATTTAGCTCCACTTCGTGGCATTTTGAGATAATACATTATAGCTACGTGATGATACGGATAGTACTATATAAACAAAATAGATGTATGTTATGTTGTACAAGTATATCTTGTAGGTATTTATATATTCACTGTTGGGAACAGACGTAAGCAACTGTTCCCGTGGCAAGGTTCCACGGCGTACCCGAAAGACGCCGAACAAAACTCGGTTGCTCAGGCACTAAACATTGACACTACGTATATACCGAGTCTGTATGAACTCTGTGGTCACTCACCAGTGAGAAGTACGACACGTTGGGCACCTCATTTTCAGGAATGGCTGTCGAGTCTCTGCAAAAAAAAATCAGGATTTTCTAAATAAAAAATAACGCTATTGTATAACGAAAATGTACACATCATTAACGGTACACTATGTTCGATTTATACTTTTTCAGGGGCACGACACCAATTTTTTTTTTGGACATGCATGTATCTATAGATCTGCAATTATTGATCAGTCGGCATACAATCTATAGCATAGACGAAAAAATAAAGTGTCCGAATGAAATTTTTAAGCGCCAAATTGTCGCAAAGCATGGTTATTAGGGCACACCTTTATAATATAAAATAATAGAGGATTACTTTCTTCTATTATTTTCCATTAAGATGAAAGAAGTAAATTTGTTTTAATAGGCTGCTATTAATATATATATATAGACACATCATTTATAGAGAATATAGAAGAATGAAATATGAGAAAAGGAGCTATTATATATGACAATATTATTTGCGTGTAGACGTTAAATTCGAAAACAAACAGATGGATAATATTAATTGATCGTAATAAAATATATCTGTCTGTCGGATATCTACCATGAGTAATCAAATCGTGAGTTAGATAAACGGTATGGTTGATTAATATTGCACAATTGTTCCCTAAATCAGATCAGAATTGGCTCATTCGTTCGAATTCTGTAATCCGAAAAATCCTCAGTGGACAATTTTTTCTTTATTTTATATACCTAAGCGTTAGATATAGAACCAAACAAGAACCAGCTTCAATCAGAGAAGTTCTAGTCTTTTAGAAATCCACTAAAAAATTACATTCATTAAAAAACGATGTACACTTTTACGTTTCAAAATGTCTTATATAATCAATAAGCGATTCACGAAAAGAAAAACAGGTAAAAACAAGCGAGATAAATACGTGCATATTTTGTTTGTAAATCTTTTGCTTTATCGTCTTCCACTTCGTGCCGGCGGATGTTCGAGAAAAATTGTGACTTAAAATACATATTTCTGAAAGCTTCATACTCCTAAAGCTTAAAAGTTCTGAAAATGGTAGTAGTATGTCCAATGCATTGAAAGCAGGCCTACTTTCTCTCTGTTTCGGTGACTCTATCGTAAACGTTACCGGCGAATTTTACACTTTAAAGTGACTCCCAGGTCGCAACCCTAATTTAAGACTGTTGTTACGTACAAAATGAACGACATTCATAATAATAACACTAGACATAAGAATGACATTTTGCTGCTCATAAAACCAATAACGGCAAAGTTAGCAAAGCATTTAAGGAGCAATGTATGCGCGTTTATAATGAAGTCCCAGTTGAAATTCAAAATTTGCCAGCCATGAATTTAAAACTTTAATTAAAAAAGAAAATATGTGCTGAAGGCTATTATGCCGTCTCTGAATATATTAATGAAAAAATAACCCGTGGGACTGAACTGCTCGTCTATTAGACTGTTTCATGTAATTTTAAAATGTTGTGCTAGTTTTATTGGCTATCATATATCTTTAAGCGAAACCGAAAATCAAGCATTCGGAATGGGTGTTAATGTTAATACCAAAAGAATGCCATAATGATGTATTTTAAGTGTAATTCTATTACCTACGAAATACAGATATTTTTGATTTAATTTGAGTCTAATTCACACACTAAGGGTTACGTACCACCTGACAATATTTAAATATACATATATGTTTTTAAATAGTTTAGTGAAATAAAAGCACGGAACTGTACACATCTGTGAAGTAATTGTATTTCTGATAACATCCGTCACTACCTTTGTGAGCTGATGATATTTATAATGTTACTTGACAGTCAAAAATATATTTTTTAAGTATTTTCGAACTTGAACGAATGGAAGATTTGAATGACATGGAAGATTTAGGTACCTTTTATGTACCTACCTATCGTGCACGCGAGGTTAATTTAGCGCTAGAGCGAGTGCGCTAGGTTTACTTTATTGCACGATTGACATAATTGTATTTTACCACATTAGTGCGATAAATTTATTTTACCGCACGATTGCGAGAAGAACATTTTACTCCACCTATGTACGTGTGCTTTTCATTTTATTATTCACTAGCGACCGACCCGGCTTCGCACAGATATAACTTAGAAAATTATTATTTATTAATTTATTACAGGGGCCATAGTGATGATACATACTCTGCGCGAAAATTTCAAGTTTCTATCTATTATGGTTCAAAAGACACAGCCCTATGTGAGACGGACGGACGGCAGAGGCGTAGTAATAGGGTCCCATTGGCTTCATTAAGGTACAGAACCCTAAAAAGGAGACTCGCTTTATATAAATATATAACATGCGTGGCATTTAGAAATCCAAATGGCACGCTTGTTTGCACTTGATAAAAATTTCGACGTTCTATATTATTAGTCATGAGCGTTCTTAGTAATTTTTTGCATCATTTTATAATGTATGAGTTACAAAAACAGTTTTTACCACTTATTGGTCTTACTGGTAATTATCGCACTACATAGAAAGATAATTATGTGAATCAAGAGTTGATTCACCCCTGGCGAGCTTTTTGATATTTAGATTTACGGGCTGAACTTGTACCTACCAATCTTATAAAATTCAAATATCAATATACGATATCGTTTATATAGAAGCTGGTTTATTTTTTTTAATTAGAACTACTTTAGGCAGCACACATCATTAAATGACCCTTTTTTAGACAGAAGTGCCGTTCCGTAAAAAAAATATTAAACCCGTTTATTTGGTTTCTGGTTTATAATTTGAATTTTGAATTCGTCATCAAAGGAGGAATTTAATAAACTAAAAGCAGTCACTATTCGACAACGGCCACTTCATATATAAAACCTTAATAACAGTTTATTAATAATTATAAGCGCGACTTTGCCCGGGTGGATATAAAATAAATTCCTTCATTTATATATATATATATATATATATATATATATATATAATTGAAATACCATTGACTGACTGACTGACTGAGTGGGTCACTACGAAGTCTCCGAAGTTATTGGTCCGACTGCACGTAGACGTTCACCAAGAACGGATTTCACGCAAATTATATCAATAAAAAGAAATATAGTTTGTAAAAACTGAAATATCGTTTAAAATACCTAATAAACACGCTTAAATGATAAATCGAACTAAAAAGCGAAAAATAAATCTTAATATTAGAATAAAATAATGAACGAAAAATATTAGTATTATTGTAAAAAAAAGCGTGGGCGCTTTGTGCCATATCTTTCATACCATTTTTGGACTTATCGAACCGATGGAATACTTCCAAGAACTGATATATAGAGCGCCTCACGCATTTTTCACAATAATACTAATATTTCTCGTTCATTATATTATTTAATATTAAGAATTATTTTTCACTATTTGTTCGATTTATCATTAAAGCGTGTTTATTAGGTATTTTAAACGATATTTTATTTTCTAAATTTTTAGTCTTAAAACGATATCAATAGTCATTGTAACCTTGTATTTATAGCCTTGGATTTAGAATATCTGACGTGTGGCAATGAATTTAAGTTAATATCATACATGTACAAGTAACGTTTCCATTTGATCTAACGCATCACTATTAGAGTATGACGCACGAAACTTTGCCGCTGTGAAGTTGGTCACGAAAGCGTCGCAATGGCGTAAAACAGGAACGCGGAGGAGAAAAAGGAAAAATCGGGGAGCGTTATACCTGCGCTTTATATTATTCGTATTTTATATGTAACTTTACTAATTTCGATTTTTTTACAAAATTCTTATATTTTTAGTTTTCCAAATTATTAATTTTTATAATGTATCAAGTAACATTTTTTTAAATTTTCATTTCAATTATTACAGAAACTAAAATTTTTACAAAATTTTATTTTCGAAATATAAAATTATTATATTGCCAATATGCCCTTGATAAATCTACAAAGTTAAATGAAATCTGACCGTTCAAAGTGGATCAAAATCAAGCCCAAAGAAGTCGGTTATTACGAACAAACAAACATACGTACATACATACATACAGGTGAAGCTAATAAAAGCGTGTTAAAAATTACCATTTCATGAGATTTCCGAGAGTACAGCTCCGATTGACTTGAAATTTGATAGTTACTCTTTTCGGGACATTAACGCTCACAGAGGACGAGTTTTACGCAAATTCTATCCAATTTTTTTATTCACGCCTATGCAGGCGGAGCCGCGAGCAAAAGCTGGTTTTTTATATGAGCGATCTCTCTTTCATTCGTATCCCAATTCCGATCTGTACTATCAAATCTTAATATGACGTATTCATTTTTAGCTTCGCCGTATTATATGCTAGAACGCTAAAAGTTTTACTTCATTACAATGTTACATGTAGACATAATTTATGAAATGAGTTTGTGAAAAAGCTTATCGACATTTTTATAAAGAAAGCGTTGTTTTGATGCCCACATGTTATACACAATGGCTTTCCTCATTACAATATATAAATATGCGACTAAAAGGAATATATTAATTACTCCTCTACAATTTAACTTCTCATTACAAACTCACGAGTTCCATTTCACGTTTTAAAAATAATATTAAAATTTACATCATCGATGAATTACGAAAAAAATATATATCACACTCACTTGTCTTGTTCAATTTCTTTGTTTTTGTACACACCGTTTACACCGTTGCCGTCGTCTTTGGTCTTCCATTTGTGGTCCAGGTCCCACGTCTGCTTCTTCGTGTCCCCCCTGTCACTCAGCATGACTGCTTTTTTTTTATTGTTACTTTTCAACTATCCAACAGTTTCATAGATGACGCAACCGGTTTGCACTAATACGGGAAACGTGTACCGTCCGTGTTCGCTTTGTTGATACTAAACGGGACACATGGAAATGACAATGTATCGAGCCGCGTGCTGTATGTTTATCTCTTATCATGTCGATAAAAAAAAAAAAATTGCGTCGATAATGTATTGGACAGATAACGTTCTGGATGCTAACACTGTACAAAACAGACGGAACACTGGCCTGCGATGGTACGCCATTGAATAAAGCTCGCCGCTATTTTTAACCGTAGATTTTGACATGTTTACACATTAAGATGAGGTTACACAGACGGTCGTGTAAGACTGATTCCGTTTCTCGGTTCATATTTAAATATTCTAATTATGCGACAAAATGTCGTTCGATTGTTTTAAGAAAGTGTCCAAAATAAACCTATACGAAACTATTAGTATGCACGCCCGAAATTACGTTGACGGCGTATCGATATGAAAATTATTTATTTATGTCCGTAAAGGGTCGTCCGTAAACCGCAGGGCTTGATTAGAGGAAAGGGCGGGCATAAAGATAAGCTGGGCCACGTGAAAGCTCGGGAGAATCCACTAAATATGCGACTGGACATGTATAAAACAAATATACTTGTCGGCTTTAATTTATTTTTGATAAAAAAACCAACAGCACAAAATTACTAGCTTTCATGGTATAAATCTATGATTCTTTTAGAGCGAAGCTAGTGTCGGGACTGCTTCCGTGAGTTTATATATCGACAATATAAGACTAGAATTTTCATTCTACAATGAATATTTTGTATTCATTCGATGAAATTAAGTTCCTTAATGCGGCTTACAGTAGGAGTTGACTGATGGAAATCGTAACATAACGAAAAATAGTTACGCCCAGTTCATGCGACTTTCTCTCTCTCTCTCTCTCTGTCTCGCTATCTCTTTCTCTTGATATTTATTATTTTTTATGTAATTTATGATCCGCTATTTAAAAAAGATTTTTTAGTAAATGAATATTTATCCTAAAATATTAAATAAGACTCTGACATTATTGATTACTCTGCATTATTCATATTAAAGAAAAAACTTTGTTTCTGACGGGGGTCTCTCGACTGCGCAATAGTTCTTTTTAATAGCCATATTTAAGCTAAAGTTTGAAAAATCGACGCTTCAGAAATTCCAAATAAAGATTTATCATGACATAAGTTTATTTATCAGTCATCTGTTAATTTTTCGTAAACTTAATGCGACTACTTACATCCATTTATCTGGGGAAATATTTAAATGACAATCGTATCATATTTACATCGTGTCATTTCAGATTTGGGAAATTTTAACGACAATATAGAATATTGAATTGATCAGTGTGCAGTCGACTCAACGTTGATGACGCAGGAAGCAACCGCCGGAGTTAAGGTCGTGTAAACAGCGAACACCCCTCAGCGAAAAATCGATACGTTAGGTTCCTAATAGGTTAAGGGCGTACTTTCCGCACATTAGTTGACATAGATTGTTTTGAAAGGTTAGATAAGTTTATGTTCTTAACATCCAAATCGAAGAAGTGCGCCACTTAAAAGCTCTGTTATGTTTTAAGGCTTTCGTTATCTAACTCGCTGTTGGTCCCACTGTCAATTCGTTTATAGAATCATTCGTCTGTATATCTATAGGCCTTAAAATATTATAAAAAATCTGATTTTAAAACTAACAGAAACTTGAAACAAACTTTCATTTACATTTCAAACATGTTCATAGTTTGACAATACAAACACAGTGAAACAAGTATTTTAGTGTTTTCTGAAGTTAACAGTCAGTCCAAATTTGCCCATTTTCTTTTGTGATTGTTTTATTTTGTTCTATAAACTTTTGTAGAACCTTAACGACCAAACAAAATATTATACAAATATTCATATCATTAGTTATGATCTTGAATTCATCTAAATAAAGCCCATAAAAAGAAATAAAGCACTTTCAATTTTTTTCTAATTTATAATTTTCGACCAATTTTTCATTTTTTTTCTATAAATCTTATTTAGACTATCAGTGGATATATAAAAATGGGAAATGGCACAGCCGGTCTATTAATAGAAAATAATTGAGATTTTTCTTCGCAATCTAATACGGAAACTTGCAACATCTATGAAATTAAGAATATTACGCAGTCATCGCAACAGCAACCTGTCGGTTAACAATTAAATTTAGCAAGTAATTTTTTGAAGCGTTAGATTTTAAACTAAATATTATGTTTAATAGTTAAAATTTATAGTTAAATACTACTGGTTTCAAAGCACTCCGCTGTAACATTTTCAAAGATTTTTTCACATTTGATTGATCACATGATAAATGATGATGACGTTCACATCAGATTATTTAAACTAGGTATGGACAATCTTTGACATGTTGTGGGCCAAACTTTAATGTGTAATTACTTTCGCGGGCCGCGTTCAAAAAGTAGGGCATTTTAAAAAAGTGTTCATAATTTTTAGCGATAGATATCAGACATGAAATTTATCAAAATGTCCCGCGAGCCGGTGGTTGTCCACATATCTAATTATACCAACATATTACATTACCCTATTATTTATTAAAAACCTTGTTTATATGCGAGTGTTTGCATAAGTAAAAATTCGTTTTCAACAATTTAGACGCGTACAAAGATAAGCATCTAAATCGAGTGACGGATAAGTGCGACCTTAATGTTTATAGATATGCGACTCTACCAGAAACGCCCATTACTTTATTGGTCGAATCGCCGCACTCAAATTACAATGTTACTGTTGTCATACTCTTGGAAATGCCGTCACTTTTAATTTTAACAAATTGTAAACACAATATTGACACATTTGGACATGAATTTCACCTTTCCGCAAGTATTCGTCTACATATAATTTAATGTAGTGTATAATGATTATTTAATAAAACTCCACATTATTATGTGCGTATGTATATTCGAAAACAATAACGATTTGTAAATGGCATTTATATACAATATTTTATAAATTTACAGCGGAGTGTTTCAAAATCAAGTAGTATTTAACTAGAAATTTTAACCATTAAATATAACATTTATTTTGACATTTAGCAAAACTCTGATTCTGTTGCTTAAAAAAAAATCACTCGTTTAAAATGAAATGTTATTTCAAAGGTTGCTGTGAGTGACGATAAGCACGAAATATTTGATTTTTAATTTTGTAGATATCGCAAGTTTCCGAAATGGATTTCGAAGAAAAACCGCGATTGTTGTTAATAGACAATGATCATGATTTTGCTTCCAGGTAAGTAGCATATTAAAAAGCAAGCGGTATATCAAAAACCCTATCGTGCGTTATATTGTAATTTACTATGACTTTCTTGTTATTAAACCATTATCACTAACCATGTGGCGGCGCTAGTCCACAATGTAGGCCTCGGCGACATCAGCTTGAGGCCTCTTTCATTCCCTAAACAGAAAATATGTAATAAACAAGGATGGACAAAATAAATAAAATGAATGACTTTTAAATGTTTATTATGGAATCAAATAGTGAACATACATGCGAACATGAAAATAACAGTATAAAGATAAAATGATAATTAGTTCTATCAGTTTTTATATTTCAAAATAGATAAGCAGTCAATATAAGCAGACATAGAGACAATCAGACATTAACTTAAAGACACATACAGTTACAGAGCGCGCATTGGCTCGACTTGCTACCCATCGATGACGAGTTGTCAATTTTCACTTTGACTAAGAGCTCCTGTTACTATGGTCAATACATTTTACGTCATTTGGGCATATATGTATCGCCTTTACGTGGGGACAATATATATGATTCTATGCTTTCAATTATTTAGCATTCTCTAAACTTTAAACCAAACCAATAAAGATTAAGGGCTAAGTCGGCGGTCAGTACAACGTTTCACTTATTTATATATTTAACGGTCAGTGTCACTAAGTTTGTATTTACATATAACGCTTTTTGTCACCTCACAGTTTCACTTATTTACATATTTAACGGTCAGTACATTTACACTATTCCTTATTTACAAAACACAGTACATTGCACAACAGTTTCACAAATTTAATAAATGAATACATTAAATGTTCTAATTATAAGGAGTCATATAGATGAACATACATACAGAACATTTAGAAATTTGGGTAATCTATAACAATTTTTATTTACATATTTAACTATCGGTTTTATATTTCACCAAAATAACGGTCAGTACATTGCAGAGTTATTATTTACATATTTAACGGTCAGTACATTGCAGGTTTCACTTATTTACATATTTAACGGTCAGTACATTGCACAACAGTTTCACTTATTTATATTTAACGGTCAGTACATTGCACAACAGTTTCACTTATTTACATATTTAACGGTCAGTACATTGCACAACAGTTTCACTTATTTACATATTTAACGGTCAGTACATTGCACAACAGTTTCACTTATTTACATATTTAACGGTCAGTTATTGCACAACAGTTTCACTTATTTACATATTTAACGGTCAGTACATTGCACAACAGTTTCACTTATTTACATATTTAACGGTCAGTGCACAACAGTTTCACTTATTTATATATTTAACGGTCAGTACATTGCACAACAGTTTCACTTATTTACATATTTAACGGTCAGTACATTGCACAACAGTTTCACTTATTTATATATTTAACGGTCAGTACATTGCACAACAGTTTCACTTATTTACATATTTAACGGTCAGTACATTGCACAACAGTTTCACTTATTTACATATTTAACGGTCAGTACATTGCACAACAGTTTCACTTATTTACATATTTAACGGTCAGTACATTGCACAACAGTTTCACTTATTTACATATTTAACGGTCAGTACATTGCACAACAGTTTCACATATTTAACGGTCAGTACATTGCACAACAGTTTCACTTATTTACATATTTAACGGTCAGTACATTGCACAACAGTTTCACTTATTTACATATTTAACGGTCAGTACATTGCACAACAGTTTCAGTTTCACTTATTTACATATTTAACGGTCAGTACATTGCACAACAGTTTCACTTATTTACATATTTAACGGTCAGTACATTGCACAACAGTTTCACTTATTTACATATTTAACGGTCAGTACATTGCACAACAGTTTCACTTATTTACATATTTAACGGTCAGTACATTGCACAACAGTTTCACTTATTTACATATTTAACGGTCAGTACATTGCACAACAGTTTCAATTTATTTACATATTTAACGGTCAGTACATTGCACAACAGTTTCACTTATTTACATATTTAACGGTCAGTACATTGCACAACAGTTTCACTTATTTACATATTTAACGGTCAGTACATTGCACAACAGTTTCACTTATTTACATATTTAACGGTCAGTACATTGCACAACAGTTTCACTTATTTACATATTTAACGGTCAGTACATTGCACAACAGTTTCACTTATTTACATATTTAACGGTCAGTACATTGCACAACAGTTTCACTTATTTATATATTTAACGGTCAGTACATTGCACAACAGTTTCACTTATTTACATATTTAACGGTCAGTACATTGCACAACAGTTTCACTTATTTACATATTTAACGGTCAGTACATTGCACAGTTTCACTTATTTACATATTTAACGGTCAGTACATTGCACAACAGTTTCAATTTATTTACATATTTAACGGTCAGTACATTGCACAACAGTTTCAATTATTTACATATTTAACGGTCAGTACATTGCACAACAGTTTCACTTATTTACATATTTAACGGTCAGTACATTGCACAACAGTTTCACTTATTTACATATTTAACGGTCAGTACATTGCACAACAGTTTCAATTTATTTACATATTTAACGGTCAGTACATTGCACAACAGTTTCACTTATTTATATATTTAACGGTCAGTACATTGCACAACAGTTTCACTTATTTACATATGTAACGGTCAGTACATCGCACAACAGTTTCACTTATTTATATATTGGAATAGTTCATCATAAAAACATTAAATAATCAGATAATTTAGGCCGAGCCGATAAATAAAGACGAACGTATCATATCAATTTATCAGAACTAAATACAAGAAAATATACTTTGGTGCAAAACAACAAGAGTGTACCTTTCATTTGCTTGTACAAAAGTACTGTTCAGATTTTAGTATACAATATAATAGCAAATATTAACAAATTAAAGTAATAAAAAATATTGGCCCAATAAATCATTTTCGAAGTAAATTGTCTTTCGCCCGTAGCTCCGTCCGCGTGGACAAAATGAATTTTATATTAAACGATCACACTTTCAACAATGATCCCGCTCTCGGCCTCGATTTCTAAAGCGATCTCAACCTGAATTCCGGTTTTGCCTGCAATTCAATTCCGATAAAATTATTCTAAAGAAACTTTATTTATTATAATAGAGAAACTTAAACTTATCCCAGAGAAAAACCTATCTTTTTACACCAAAAATATACCTATTGCCGCCATTTTTTAATCGGCTTCAAAAAAAAGAGTAGGATCTATGTTCGTCTGTATCTATTTTTTTTTAACGATAACTTCTTTAATTATGAACCGATTTGGAAAATTCTTTTTTTTTCTGTGTTAAAGGCTATACTCTCAAGGTAGCGCCACAGTCACCAAGTCAATATTTAACGATGTAATCTCAAGGAAATCGAGGGATAACCTTAAATATTACAGGCACGTGTAGTGTTTGAGCTGCTTACGTTCGTTACACAAGCATTTGCGCTTGAAAGTCGTCATCTCATGCTACTGAGCTAATGACTGAAGCAATAGCACTGTTTAATGGTTGGCAGTTACAAATATTGAGATTAGTTGACAGAAATTATATTTAATGGAATTTATTAACTTAAATACACAGAATTAAAATTACTCATTAAACTACCTACACATTTTCATTCATCTATATAAATCCAACGTGACTATGAAGTAGAAACATATCAGAACGCTTTAGCAATAACAGTGAACATAGGGCCAATTAATTTAATGTAGAAGTGAATGCAGACCTGATCTGCAGGAATTTTAAAAATTTTGTATTATAAAGAATAAAAATAATTTATACAGTTTGTATAAGAATGATTTGGTACTTGCACTGCAAGTACGATTGAAACACCCTGGAATTGCTAACATTGTACAATATATTTGAGATCGGAAATGCTTTATTTTGTCTCCATATAAAAGTAAAAGAGATGCCTGGACAATTATATTAACCCACACGCAAAGTAATTAAATGAATTGCACAGTTATAATTACTAGATAACAAGAAATTTAAAGAATTTTTAAATAAAAATAATTTTCCCAACAAAATATCCTATTTAAATAATTAGTAGTTTTTGGAGACGATTCTGGAATCGCTTTAGCTGGCTAAAGCAAGGCAAAAAATAATTATAACGTATACGTAATATACAAAATACATGAACATGATACTTGAAGCATCGAGTCAAAAGGATATCTCCTTTTTCTAAGGAGACACAACTGCGCATGATTTACCTCTAGCTGGATCTGGCTACACAACAACTAATAAATTAAACAGGTTTTTAAAAGTAATTTTTTGGTTTTGGTAAAATTTATTTTTTATCATAAAACGATCTCACTCGGCCTTTCGGTTCAAACTATTTTGTTGCTGGTTCTCCGAGTGTTTGATTACTATTCCGATGAGCAACAAATTTAGAGATCTTTTACTTCAAAGAAATATCGTTTTCAAGATAGCATGGTCAGAAAAATTTGAAAATATTTTTTTTCAATTTTTCGGCCTGTCAACTTATAGAAACAAATTAGCAACTAAATTATTCGTCACAATCATAGGAAAAATTGTTACATAATGAGATATTTTGCTACCTTTATATCAAGATAGCAATTTTTGCGATTTCTCGTGATTGGCTTAAGCAAAAAAATCGTCGTTTTGGCAACTAATTAGCTATAAATTTAGGTATTTTTTTTTTTTCAATTTTGCTGAATTAGTCTTGCTAGCCTGATAGACCTCTACTCCGGACCGATGTTAACGTTAATCCTCCCTTGTACGTTGCTGTTACCAATAACAAGTCCTTATGGTAAACTAAATAGACGCTATCTCCTTTTATGTATAACTAACTGCGTGTATGAAAAATTTCATGAACGTCGGTTTAATTGCTAAGACATGAAAGAGGTTACACTTTCGTGTCTTAAGATCGCTGATCCATCGCTGACTCTGAATCTGTTCTTCCGCTACGAATCCCTATCACACGAATCGAATATTGATTATAGAGGATTGACAGATATCGAACACCTAAGCAAGTGTTAACATCTGTCATATCTGTCACTCCTTTCGAATCAATGTTCAATTCTTTAGATAGGGATTCGTAATGGAAGAACAGATTCGATATCTGATAGTTTCGTGAAACTCATCTGTTTCGGTTACTTAAAATTTGACCTTTCCTTAATACGCTACCAATTTGGTCTTCATAAAATGTTCTAGGGCTGCCCTTTCCTTTCATCAAACACTTTCAATCTATTTTCTTTCATCAATCAAGCCATCACGCCATTGAGTTAGTGAGGTACGTATTATAATGTATCGCTTTTATAAGCCATACATACCTATAGAATCTTCTGTGTTATGATAGATATGTATAGCTGTACCTGTATCACATTCAACGTAATATTGTTTGGTAATTGTGAGAATAAGGTATGCTGTCCTGCTTGACGTACTTTCTATCCTCACTATATTGTTAGTGAGGGAGTTATGAATAATAAATCCTAGATTGCCTTAAGACATGTTGTTACTCTTGCGGTAATAAAAAAGGTAGCCGAATTGGCTTATTATGTCATCTGCTTTTGGAATTTACATAAACTTATAATCTACCAGCGTAACTCATCCACTACTTCTCTCGGCTCAGTAATTTTCTCTTAAGACCTAAAAGTTCAGGTTGAGCGTTCGGTAGGTTGACAAATATTTATTGTTGATTCATATTTTTCATTTATTTCCGTTTCATTTCATTCGAAGATTGATTCTTTAATGCCGTCTTAACGGACAATCCTTTCTGTATCCTCTTGCCCACTACATTCGTTATCCTTTTTGAATCGGCGTCACTACGCAGACTTTCCTCAACGACGTGTAACTTTTTTTTTTGAGACGTATCACAGAATGACTGTAGAATAATTTTGTACCTAGTACCAGAGACGATGTTTGCTTATTCCGATTCTTTGTTACAGTTTAATCAGCCGTTTAGAAATGGAAAAATCTAGAAATTTCGCGAGAGAAAGAACAATCAGAGGCATAATTGTGGTGAAGTAGCAGGCACAAACCTATCATAGCTAGTACTATAATAATATGATTTAGTATCACGCAATGACATTTCCGATTCGGATAGATCGTGGGGAGATTTCTTTATGCTAATATATCTTTCGATCGCCGACTGTGGCATTACTCGTGAACACCTCGCCTGCAATGGGTGAGTGGTATTTGGCACGGAAATGACAAGGTATGATGCGCATGTCAGTTTGACTTTATTTGGTTACGGAATCTTCGACACGTGTACTAAGTTGGCACTCGTTCGTGCTTTTTATTAATAAATATTACACCTAGAGATACGTGATTATGATAACACGAAACGTTTGATATATTCTCAATTGACGTCAGGTAGAAAATGAGGTTAAGTCCGTTTGCAGCATTTATCGTTTTCAGATTGCTTTATCTATCTCTAAGAATTGACGTAAGTTTAGTTATATGTTTGTAACGAGTCAAATCTATTTGTTGTTTTTGTAATAGAATTTGCTTCGTCATCTAGATTATAAATATATATTTTTTGAAATGATTCATAATTTAGGTAAAACGTTTTTTTTCAACCGCGCTAGAATTCGTATAACGTTATATTATGTTGATCTCTCTGTTACTAGTAATTAATAATATTATGATAATTAGTAACTACTAAGTCTACCTACCTAATAATGGTATCAAAAAAAATTACCAAAAGAATTTTTATTTTAACGTTTACATACATACGTATGTGTACAACGATGGTCTTGTTTTAAAACGGAGTTCGAATCGGGAATACATTCTAAAGGTTCCGTTCGCAGGAAAAAAGAAATAAAAATGGAGAGAAAAAGATTTTATCCAAGGCCAATCGAAAAGTAACAGAAAATTATAGTTTATCTATTCAGTAACTTCCATAACAATTAATAACAACCATAATGGGCTTAGCACACAGCTAAAATTTTGACTCTGTACTTTCGTATTCTATAAAAATGTTCTTTACAAAAATCTCCCCGAAAATTCGTAATAAGTCGAGCCGGTTATATCCACCTATCTTCTAAATATTGAAAGGTTCTTTCATACCTATTTTTGAAGCATTTGCTCAATGAAGACTTTAAATCTGTATAAGGGTAAATTTTGTATACCCTCAGGAATAAATACTTACATTTACAATGTACATACACTCCATAATCTGCAAAATTTACATGCCACTTGCTCTCACATTAATAATGTTACGAAATGTCATTTGTTATCATTTCTTAAGTAACTTTCAACAGAGAATTTATTAGTGATTTTCAATTTGATCTTGGACTTGACCTTCATGGTTATTTCATGGTCATTTTTGTGGAAATCTGAGTTTTTTACACAGGTAATCGATAAAGCGAATTTTTTTACATTCAGATACATGCTTGAATCAAATGTAGTTTTTGACCTTGAAGGTTTATCCAAGGTCATTTCAACTTGGAGCATACCTCACGTAAGCAACTCAATAATTACAGGAAAAGAGACCTCTGCTAATCAGTCACCTCAAGAGAGTTTCTGGACAACGCTAAAAGTAAGAATAAAGGCGATCGTAAGTTATAAATTAAAAAGTACTTTAACTTTCAAATAATGTTCAAAGCTGATCTAAAAGTTAAGGTTACCAATGTTATTGGTCATGAAATTTTGTCAAACATTTGTTAATCCATAAATCCTTTGAAGTTTGAAGACAACACCGTTTTGACAATTTTTCCACAATTTACCTTGATTTGACTCTAAATACAATTTTGAACATGTAATTTCCCGCTCTATCAACTGCCTATGTGAAAAATTGAAATTTCGGTTTAAAAAAAATAAATTGTTCTTGAAATAACCTTGAATATCAAGTCCAAAGCCAAATTGAAACTCACCATTGGATTCTTCGTTGAAAGTTACTTAAAAAATAATGTTCACCGTTTTCAAAAATATTTTACCTGCGAAAAAATACAGCCGACCCGGAACATAACTGACAACCTGTGAGAATTGTTTACTTAAAATAACAAAATTTCAGCATTAACGGCCTACTGTAGACTTGTTTTATGTCATATATTTGTAATGCAAATGTTATTGTTATCCTATCATAATATATACGTTAACGCCTGTTGCGTCATTTCTGATTAAATAATGTTTTAGGGAAAGCTCTTTTACGCGTTTTACATGTGCTACAAGTGATAAGAGCTTTTATACTGGCAAAATATCAACAGCACTTTCTGATATGGGCTATATTTAGAGTTATTCAAATTTTTTTCCCGAAATTTCTAACCCTAAGATGATTTATAAAAAAAAGTAATTTATTTTAAGCTACCGTAGCTGTAGCTACGAAAAGTCGTTATATTTTACTAAGCGGTGGATTTTTTTATAAATTTTGCCTTTGTTGATGCATTGATGGTATTTATATATATCTAAAGAAAGACAGCGTAATAACATTCTTGTATAATTTTTACATTCAACAAATTTGATGTTTTTTTTATATTAAAAATAAATTGAAATTCATTGGGTGATTTTTATATTTAATGTATAAAGTACGTTTGCTTCTTTGGATGTACCGGATTATCTCTGGCACTATTTAAACCATTCTAAAAAATCTTTTACTCATATGAAGATAGACTATTCTTCAGTAACAGTAATTATATTTCATGTTCTTTTAAGTCTAATGAATAAAGTAAATCATATCAAAGTATTGTAGTAAACACAGTATTAATAAAATTCGAAAAGATGTGGTTTAATGAAGAATGTCGAAGATGGTTTAAACATAAGGAAAATCACAAAATACATTTGAAAGTACTTCATTCGGAACTATGTTTCAAATTACATAATATTAAATTCGATTTTATTGATATCTATAATAAAGTTGGTCCCTATAATCATTTATAACAAAATTTTACCGAAAACAAGTTACAATGCTTAGCTATATACAAAAAACGGTTAAACATATTTCTAAATATAAGGAAAATAATAAAATAAATGACGTAACTAACACAAATTAAAAACGTAACTAACACACGGTTTAACAAAAATGACGAGTCAAGTTTGTCACTTTTATTGTTTCTATAAGTCGAAATGTGATTTTAAGATTCCGAGCCAAAATGGAAAAAACGGAACCCTTATAATTTCGTCATGTCCGTCCGTCCGTCCATCCGTATGTCACAGGCATTTTACTCAAAACCTGCAAGATATACGGCAATAAAATTTATAGTATCGGTGTCTTGTATAATCCGCTATTTAGTTTAGTAGTTAAATAATGGTAGTAAATATTTCTAAGAGGGGTACTTCATACATGTAACAAAAGCTGAAAAAAAAATAAATTCAACAAACATCAGGCATACATTTCAACAGTTTTTTTAAAACATTTCAAGGTTTCTTAGCAATTTTTTTTGAGTAAGTGAATATTTTCGGAAATAATCGCTCCAAAAATAACATAAATTGTGTCCCCCTCTCTTTTATTTCTTAAACCGTATGTCCAAAAAAGGTAATGTTCAATAAATACTTTCAACGAAAATTATTTTGAATATGATCGGATATACCGTTTTTGAGTTATTGCGGAAAAACTACGCTTCTTAACAAAAAGACGTAAGTCCGATGGAGATACGCTCTTTTACTGGTGTGTTTCAGTTTAAACTATTAATTTATTAGAGTAACTAATAGTAAGTAATTAATTATTAGAGTAACAGTCGATGTACCTACTTGTTTCTCTAATAATAGCTGATAAAAGTGTTTATTATTATGTGCGGGAAACGTGGACAAAAACGTAACGACGTAGTTTTTAACACGCTTTTATTAGCTTCACCTGTATGTATGTTTGCAACCGACTCCTATGAACTCGATTTCGACCCACTTTAAACGGTTAGATTTCATTGAAACTATGTAAGTTTATCAAGTACCGATGACAAAACAATAATTTCATGTTTTGAAAAATAAAATTTTCGAAAAATTTTAATTTCTGAAGATTTGTAAAATTTGAAATTTGAAAAAAAATTGTTTCTTAAATTTTGTAAAATTTAACAATTTTCGTTTTTTTTTAAAATAAATTGAATTTACTAATTAAAAAAATTGAAATTTTGAAATTACTTAAAAAATAGTTAAATTTGAAAATTTTGAATATACGAAATTTTGTAAAAATTAAAAGTAAAATCTTCAAAAACATGTGTATGTCACAACTACATATAAGTTGTACAACGCAACGTTATGTCGAGCGCTTCGCCCAGTTTTAAATTCATCAAATCCAGTATATAATAGTGATGCGTTAGATCAGATAAAAAGGTTACGAAGTCATGAATGATGTAAACTTAAATTCATTACCACACGTAAGATATTCTAAAATGAAGGCTCTTGGTTATTAAAAAATGTAATTTGTTATATAAATGCGTGAGGCGCTCTATATATCAGTCTTGGAAGTATTCCATCGGTTCGATAAGTCCAAAAATGGTATGAAAGATATGGCACAAAGCGCCCCACGCTTTTTTTACAATAATACTAATATTTTTCGTTCATTATTTCATTCCTATATTAAGAATTATTTTTCACTTTTTAGTTCAATTTATCATTATAGCGTGTTTTTTAGTTTTTATAATCTATATTTTTTTTCATCTGTAGCGAATTTTTTTGTATACCGGCTTCTGACCCTACACGGAGCTTGGTTTGACATGCTTTTAGTCGGTTTTTTATATCTAGTTTCCAAACAACATCCAGTTTGACCTATATATATACAAAACTTGCATTCGTTGCTAATTTGTATATTCTTGATTTTTGTTTGTTTTTGTAACACTTTATTGTTACACAATATTTTTAAAGAAAGCAGAGTAAATATTGTATTTTTTTTTGTATTCCTACAATGTTGTCCGATATTGTGCCATAATACATTATACTCGCCACGCACTTACTTTGATGTTCTTGTCGTATTTAATAGATACTGTTATTTATAATATTTTCAATTAATGAATTCTACAATGCATTTCTTCCTATATGCATATGTTATTGTTATATTATAAATAATGTTTTACTTTAGGTAGTATTATTGACTGTGATAAGGAATAGTAAACAATATCGATAAATCATAAATTTCTTTGCAACCAATTTATGTTGCCATAGGTGATAAAAAGAAAAAAGTTATTGTAGTATTTGTGCATGTAGGTTTTCTATATAATTTAAATTCATGTTTATTATTAGATTTTATTATTATGAAATCCAAAAAGTTTATTGGATTATTTTTTTCTTCTTCTAGTTTAATTTGAATGTTTGGGTGTATATTATTTATATAATTTGAAATAATTCAAGTTCTGGTGAATTGTCTAACCAACATATAATTATTTCATCTACATATCTAAAATAGTACTATGTATCATTTTTATTTACTATATACTTATTTTTAAGTTCGTCCATAAAAATCTCTACTATTAGTGGATTTAAGAGCGAATCTATGGTAAACCCTCTTTTTTAAGATTAAATGTGTCTTTGAATCGGAAATAATTTTGACTCATACATCATTCAATTAATTTTATGTCCTTTACTTCCCCTAAGTGTAATTATTTTTTTTTTATAATTATTATCCATTCTTTAAATGGAAAATTTTCAAATTAACTTTCAACATCAAATGAAATTAATTTTCATTCATTGGAAGAATGACGTTTAATTTTGTTCATCAGATCAGATCAAACTATTGGTTAAACTATATTTCGGATTAAATTTATTGAATTCTTTTATCATAATATTTATGTGTTTTGCTAAATTTTATGTCAGTACAAACGACTTAACTCTCTATGTTTAATTTTAGCGGACCATACAACCTGAAGGCTTATGTATTCATCACTGTTAAGTTTCTCTTATGTAATTTTTTAGGGAATAAATTTGGAAGATGTTAGATTTTATTTAACCTCGGCGATATATTTATTAAAGAAATCATTAGTCCAGTTTTGGAATTCTTCTTCGTTGTTTATTATCTTATTGATTTTATTATTGTAATCTGATTTTTTCACAATTATCATAGCGTTGCATTTGTCAGCTTTACTAATGAATATGTGGTTGCCTTTTAGTATTCTGTGTTATAACGATAATAATGTTTAATAATCTCCATCGTATTTATAATTTAAAGGGTTATTAATACTATTAAACTTCGATAGATCTACAAATTTGTGTTTTATGGACTCATTTGATTTACTTTTATACAATATTATTCCATTATCTATCGCTAATTTATCTCTAGAAGTTTTATAATTAATATTTTTTGTCATATTATATTTGATCCCTCTTTTTAACAGACAAACTTGACTTTGCCAAAAAATTTATTGAATCTGGTCAAGAATTTTGATAATAATCATTTGATGATTTGAATGTATGAAACAGAGACTTAAAATTAAATGTTCTGGTATTGTTTGAAATTTTAAAATATAAAATTAGGATAATATGTTTAATAGCCAAATTAATATTTATAAATCGGCATTATTATGCACTTGCTTGCGACAATTTGGGCAATAATTTGGTGATGTTTATTCTGTCACAACCTACAAACATGTCTATTAGCGTGATGACGCCCGCACCTATAATTTTAAACAATTGTCGGACAGAAAATGAATTGTATAGACACACAGTTATATTACAGTCACATTCTACACGCCAGAAAATTCACTTGTAGCCATAAAAGAGTTACTTATTCCGTATTTATTATTGTTAAGAAAAAGAAGAAAACACAAAGTTACAAAATCGTACTGTTCGGCTGAATCCCATAGTCTCTGTACATTACGTAACAATGTGGATTCGATTCATGGTAGTCGAAGTCCCCCATAAAAAAAATAATATTCGACCGAAAATCCCGAGCGGAATTTTGATTGCACGTGTGCATATACTTTTGTAGTGTTCGGTACCGGTCTGGTGGTGCACATTTTTTTTCCGTCTGGTGTCGGACCAGAATCGCTTTGCGTGTGCCAATGCGCGTGTAACTTTACACGAATTAGCATCGTCCGACCCATTCTAGCCAGAAATTCCGGTGCGTGTGTCATCGCGCTTAGGTATTTTCTGTGACTGCGCAGCTAGACGGGCTTCTGTCATCTTTGAAGCCACCATTTATTGCGTTTAGAAGCGCATTGGTAGTTTTAACACTTCTAACTGTAAGTGAATGTAACTTTCTGAATTTTCCTAAAGATATGATTATCGAGTATGAAACGTACGTAGAAATTATTACAAATTAACCGGCGGTTAACATAAATTGAAAATTAACACTTGTTTAAGTACTCGATATCTGTCGCTCCAATCCAATTAATGTTCAATTCGTTGGATGAGGATTCTTAGTTGAAGAACAGATTCGATGGTCAGCGGTGGGTTGCATACCGCATATCAGTTCATCTTGCAGGCAAGTGTTTAATAATGAATTTTCGCGAAATAGCACCGTGTACAATGGAAAGCTAACTTATCTTCGTGAAAAATAAAACGTCTATACATCAGCAACGAAAAAAATACTCGCATTCAATATAATATGTGTGAGTATGTTGCGTGGAGGGGCAACATAATGACTTTATTGATGTGAAACTTCTTTATCGACGTATAAGAAACATTTTCATCGTCACGTTTTTTCTGTTACGCGCCATATTTATTTTTAAGTCACGTTTTTCAGTTACGCGCCTTGTTTATTTCTGAAACTCAATAGTGACGTGAAAAATAATATTTCAATATTAAAGTGAAAAGCAAAAAAAAATAAAAATAAAATAAAAGGATTTATTCTATTTCCAGTGGATTTCTAACAAAAGTAAGTATCTTCTATTCTAATACATCCAACACATGGGCGTGATTATGGTATTTATTTTTTTTAGGTTATTTCAAGTTAACCTTAGTTTTTGATTGTAAATATTGGTAAATATATATAATTTCATTAAAACTAACAATTACTAATTAATACGACTATTAATCTAGTAAACATCAATTAATTGTAATATAAAAAAAATATCATTCAAAATATGCTGTACACAGTTAGAAAATGAAAATATAAAGATGTACATTTTTTTTATTTTTTTATAATATGTTGAATTTATCTATGAAAAACAGTTTTCAAACATTAATAACAAGATCCGACACTACAATTGATGGAGTTTTTACTAAGTCTCTAAATTCCGTGGAATGTAATTCATATATTTCATATTTTAGTTACCATAAACCATTAATTACAAAAATATATATAGTAATAAGAACAATGATAATAATAATAATTCTATCATAACTAATGAAATACTATAATAATCCTAATAGCAATAATAAGGTGAAACAATTATATTATTTCTATGCATGTCTACATAAATAAAATAGCGTTAATTTAATACAAAATAATTTTTTTTTTTTGCTTTTTCTTTATTTTACGTAAACTTTATCTATCTAATTCAGCTTTATTTAACCAATTTCTGTAAACTTGTAAATAGTGGATCATTTTTCGAAAAATGTCATAAAGAAGTTTCACTTCTTACGCGTGTATATTAATACATACACACATTTTTTCTTCTGTCTAGGAGTAAACTCCAAAAATTATTTATTGTAATTATATCTGTATGTCGGAAGCACAGTGTCTTAAGTCAATATTTCCCAATTTTACACCAGAGGTATTTAAAGATAATTTTAAGCATTGTAAGTTTTTTATTCATTCAATATTAAAGCTTGTAAATTATTGATAATTGTTAAATATTTGTTTAAATATATTTAAAAATTATGTATATATGAATAAAATATGTTTTTAATGTTGCTAATTAACGTAGGACTTAGGACAGCGTGCTTCGTATTTTTTTTTATTTTATGTTCTTTTACGTGTGGTTATAAAATATGTTACAAGTCCTTTAGGATAGCAAATAATTGGAAAAAGTATTCATAACATTAATTTTGTCATCATCATCACCCTCGGGATAATCGTTTGCATTAGCGAAATCAAATAATTTTGTAACGCCTATTTCAGCTACCGCCGAGTAAGCCCGCACCTCGGATTTCTTGTACAGTCGCCTCGGAGTACGGATTCTTGCGATGTGTGGGCAGAATGATGGACAGCGTTTCGATGATCAGACTTCTTTAATACAGCACGAGCTTCATATGTGGCGGTCGGAATACAACTGCGACGGATGCACCAATTACATTGCAATTCATAGATGGCGCATCCGCCTGCACATATGAGTTGCATATATTTTAATCGAGGGGGCGTGGCCATGCACTTTGCATTTTTCACGCATGAGGTTCGTTCGTGGGTCATCCACGACCTTTCCTTGGTCGCAGGTGCGGGACGGAGGACTGATTTGTTGCCTCATGCCCGGGCGTCTTCTCGTCCGATCCGTCGGGGTTGTATCACCCTCGGGATAATCGTTTGCATTAGCGAAATCAAATAATTTTGTAACGCCTATTTCAGCTACCGCCGAGTAAGCCCGCACCTCGGATTTCTTGTACAGTCGTCGGGGTTGTATCCCCGACGGATCCAGTGGTGATGGCCCCTTTTCGGGAGTCCATTTCGTGGAGTTTCCCGAGTCAGCCGGAGATCCAAAGGAGTTGTCAGTGGATACACCGACATCTTCCTTGACCGTCACGGCCGGCTCTGGGAGTGATGATGAGGTAGTGGGTCGTCGTCGCTCCGTCCGGACCGGAGAAACTCGACGATGGAGAACCTCGACGATCCGGAAAAATTACAACGATCACACACTTGCTCCCGGAGAACCTAGTTCGTTCGTGGATCTTCCACACTTCTTTTTCTTGCGGGTGTAGATGCGGGATGGAAGACTTATATTGCCTCATGCCCGGGCGTCTTCTCATCGGGGATACGACCCCGACGGTCCAGTGATGATGGCCTCATTTCAGAGATCCAAACTTCAAGAATTCCCGAGCCAGCCGGAGATCAAGAGGAGTTGTCAGTGGGTACACTGACATCATCCTCGACCGTCACGGCCGTCTCTGGGAGTGATGGTGAAGTGAAGTGCGCTCCACGCACCCGAGGCGGTGCGAAGCGCAGGGAAAGGACGCGGCGCGACGACGCGTGTAGCGCTGATGGGCGCGCTACGGATACCCGGAGCTATGCGAGCTCATGACGGGCGGGACGCGGGCAGCCTGCACGCGGGCGGCGCTTTAACAGAAACTATATCGCCGTGACAACGGCGTTTCGTACGTCGTTACGTATGACGTATGACGTTTCAAACGAAGATAGGAATTAAAATTCCTTTTAATGCTCGAAGCTAACCCGCTTGTGGACGCTCCGAACGTCAGGACAGTTCAAATGCAGCGACCGACAGGTCTTCTTTCTTCAAACGACGACGACGACGCTCCCCAAATCCGGTTCGAAGTCGACCAATGTGGAGAATGTACTAAACGAGTTTCACACTCTGCGGTGGGCTGCTTCCCATCTTCTTCTTTTAGCTTTTTCTCCGTCGACCTCGCCGCCCGCCCCGTGCCGCTCCCCCGTTCATGATCGACATTGCCTTGCTCGATATACCGGTGTCCGGATGAACCCGCTTGAGCACCTTGTAGATGTAGATGACGTAACTCTCCTTCCTCTTGTGCTTCTTCTTTTTCTTGTCAGACTTGGAGATGTTCTTCTGAGCCTTACCAGACTTCTTCGCGGCCTTTTCACTAGTTTTAGGCGGCATCATGATAGACTAAGACTACTAGCAACAACACTTAACAACAACAACGCGTTCCGCAACACACAACACAACACAACACGCTAACGAGTACGCAGAAACAGACTATCGAGCAAGTAATATTGCCGAAAAACCTCGACGATCCGGAAAAGCACATCGATTCGTGGTCGTACCGTAACGACCACTGCGGTTATGGGCCTCTTATTGGTCTTTCCCGCCAACGCACAATTTGGTATGCAACTCATATGCGCATGACAATGATTTCGTACTTGTAATAAAAATACGATAACACAAGAAAAACAAGAAATATTCTAAAAAACATAATAAATATACAAATATAGACCAAATATGTAATTCCTTACAATTAATCCCCATCGTAATAAAAACACGACTATTCGGATTATTTAATTAACACACAATACAATAAAAACACAAAAAGTTCTTACCCTAGTCCGTTTCATAAAACAAATAATAAATTTATTTACAAATTATTGCAATGAGCGCGGATGCCCGTATCAATTTTTTTATAATAACCGTGACAAGATGATAAAAACTATACCAAAGCCATGAAATCATTGCATGTCTTGTTGGATATTGGAATTAATCCTTCATTTAATATTTCTAAGTAAATCGATAGCATGAATGGCGATTTCCTAATATTTCTTCGTAAGCTTTATAATTTTCATCATCAAAGAACGTCTTGTAGTACAAAATGTCGATAGTATAATTTCTATATTGAAGATGTACAGCTTACGATATGAAAAATTGCACATTGTTTTAATTTTATTTTCGTAGAATTAAAAGTGACGTCCATGGGGCTGAGTACAAAATTTGTCAATTTTTAAAATATTCTGTATTTAAATTAATAACATTTTGTTTTGTAGATTGTCGTTAATTATTGCGAATTCTACGGGAGTTAAAATTCCCATCGTAGATAGGTAGTACTTTTCGTTTTTTTTTCTATTGTTGCAAGTACTGTATAAGTCTGCATGTGAGTATAACCTTTCAAAAGTAATTTACGAGTTGATTGTCTTCAGTTGAGGATATTTGGTAAAAACGTAATATAAACAGACTACAATAAACACGTTTTTGTTTTGTCTAAAGCAACAGTTGAAATAGTAATTTTATCAATAATGGTACTTGGTAGAATAGTATGTCTATTTTTTTTCGACTCATCCCGCAATAAATAAAATGCTGTATTGTCATTAGAAGTTTTCTCTTCTAGAAATAAATAGAATGAGCCAAAAAAGGTGTAGCAAGACATTTTTGAAGATCAGTTGTAATTGATTTATGTTTAACATTCATTTAACTTCATTTGTGTCAATAGATTTGAGTCTTTTGAGTTTTTATTCAGGATTTAATGCAATATACGTCTTTTGAGTTCATTAAAAACCGATTTTGTTACCCTAAAAACGGTTAAAAGGTAAAAATTGACTTAGAACATTATGCTTCCGACATATAGATATAAAAGAAAATATTTTGATAAGCTATGTGTAGTAGAACGTGTAGTAGCTCGCAGGGTCGGACTGAGCTTGAAGGGCCCGGGTGGTAATATGAATTTTTGGCCTCCCCAGAAGCCTTCGATAAGGGTAAACAAGATACACAATTTTAATGGTTAAAAACTTACGTCAAATGTCACAAAGCAGATCAAAATTGGTTTATGCATTTAAAAGTTTCTGCGGTTCAAAATTTTCCAAAAAGTTGTTTTTTCAAACTATGTTTCTAAATTTTTAACATGTCGATTTTAATACTCATCATTTCATTCAATGAAAAACTACTTCAAACGTCGCAAAACAGATGGATCAAAATTAGCTTTTTTTGTTTGCCTTTTTAAAATAACTTTCAAATTTTCGATGAAGCAATACTCTTAAAAGGACATATTTTTTTAATAAAAACGATATTTTACAAAATACATACACAATTTAATTAGTCCCTAAAAATTGTTGCTCAAAAACAAATAGAAAGCGACATTATAATTTTAAAACTCACAATTGTACAAGAAAGTCACTGAGCTAAATATCGGAAAGTTTTAGGAATGGTTTCTTGGCCAACCGTTTTTCAAATTTATCTGTTCGATTTCTCTCTGAGTATGAATGAACTATTTTATATGTAGGTCGTAAGCTTGAGGGTAGGTGTGGTAGATAGCGCCCGCGCAGGCTGGGGCCCGGCCGGCAAACGCCACCTCAACTATATGACCAGTCCGACACTGGTAGCACGATTGTTGACAATGATATTCTCATCGGCTGCTTCACATACTACAAAGATGACAGCCATCTATGATGAACGCGCATTGCCTTTTGATTATAATGCTATCTATCCCACTTTTTTTTTGGAATCAGAAGCTCAAAAGCTTGCTTTGTTTGGTTATATTGATGGTTTTAACCAATGAGAGAGGGCTTTAAAGGTCAAACGTTTTACTGTACCTACATACAATTTTATTTATGAGTTATGCAAAATATTCAGTCTGTCCATATAATTACCTAAGTGTTAATGTTCAATTTCAATACTAACGTATTCTTATTTCAATATTAACGTAACTTATTCGCTTTATCTTATTCTATGATCTCTAAATAAATTAATATTGGCAATCGATTAGAAATCATTGAACGGGTCTGTAAATCAGTAGTTCTGCCATATTGTAATCTGTGTAGTTGACTTTGTTTATGTCACTGTCAATTTGTGATGTCCAGTAATGTTATCAACACTAGTGTTTTTACTAAAGTTATAGTAGTTAGAAGTGACTACGCAATTGTTTAATTATTTAGTGGGTTAATTGTAAAAATTACTATTACATACATTGTAAGTACATACATATTTTTCAATATTTAGTTTTGTGGTAAATATTGTAATTGAGCAGTTTTGTCAATATTAAGTTAAAAAATTGACAAAATGTAGAAACCGATGTAAACTTTAAATAATATTATGTAGATATTTGTTAATAAAATAGATAACATTTATTCCAATTGATAAAGCATTAAAGATTTTAATTATAACATATTAATATATCTACCGTATTTCAGTACTGAGTTTGTTTTCAATATACAGGCACAATTGTTTCACAGTTTTATAATAAATATGCATATATATAGTCGAAAAGGAAATTAACTGTGATAACAAAATAATTTTGTGAAATACATTGTCATGTTTCCATAACACATTAATAGATTGTTTAATGTAATTTCCTAGTTGTTGTACAAAATAAAAAACTTATTATATTTAGTTTATTTCATAATACTTGTCTCACAGTATGTTCTTAAATGAAGTAAAATATTTTTTTTGTAAATTCTCTAGTATTTTTATTTATGCTGTATTTACATAAGGTCTCAGACCTTACTAATTACCTATTTATTCTGGTGACCATAAAATATGACATCTTTTAATTGTTGAGGTTTTTTTAGTAAGTGCCAATTATTATTGTGGAAAAATAAATATTATTTTGTACAAGTAATGAATATATAGTGGAGATTCGTTTAATCGGCCTAATTATTGTCATTAGATGTTCGGATAATCCCAAATTCAAACAATTGAATGTATGAAAAAAAGAATTTTTGTATGTAATATTAACTCTGGAAAGATATCCTAACTCGCTCACATATGGTTATTTTATAGGTATGTTATAATATGGTTATCTCTGTAGGGTTATTATATAATGCTAGGTGTTTAATCAAAACAACAAAACAAACTTATGAATGAAAATCAATGTTTATTAAGACATTAGAGATACATTTGTAGGTACCTCCACATTTTGTTTACTTCAGAGATACACTGCACATAATCTCATCAGTTAACATGAACATTTATCATTGGCATGTCAGTAAATATTTTGGTGTTCAGCCATGCGCTTTTTTCATTTTTACAAATTAAGGGAATCCTTATATTTTTGAGTTAATTGGTCATTTTTGCAAAAAACAAAATACAAAGCTTCTTTCAACTTCCAATGTTTACTTCCTTCACTCATTTCATTATTACACTACAATACACAATTTGCACATGTACTTCAAAATTAATTCAGTTTTCCTTTTTATATCATTTTTCATGAAAGTACCTACACTATACTTAACAGCTAATTTATGATTGGTTTCTCCTTTTTTTAATAATTCTATAATATTTCTTTCATTTTTAAGTGACATTACCACTCTTTTATGCTTTGACATTTTTAAGTACATTCGTAACATGACGTAGCGGCGTCACAATTAGTAATCATCTAATTAAAATAATGAAGAAATGCATGGAGTGACTATTGCGTGCGATGCGGCGGGATAATGCCGACGTGTCTGCGGATTATAAAGTTATTTGATAGCTGTTGCCAATCTGCATAATCCAAGTCTCCAGTATAATTTCAAACGCATTGGTAATTAAAAGTGTGATATCCATTTTCATCAATCAGCTGCTAATGAATAAATGTGAAAAAGTTACTAGCGACTATTATTAGAGAGTATATAATACAACAAATTAAAGATTTCTACAAGAAAATGTCAATTCAAAATCTTGATTATACTACCAATAAACATATTTTCTTTATATTTCAGAAAAATACTAAATGGGAGGCTGCCGTTGTACATATCGTAATTGTAAATCTCGGACAGATGCTAGCCTGCACTTTTTTCATTATCCTGTGGCTGATAAAGTCAGATGTTACCAATGGATCAGAAATGCCCAGCGATACGACTTCTTCAATTTAACAGTTGCACAACTCAAAAACAGAGTGGTTTGCCAGTATCATTTCAAAGACTCAATGTTTATGAATGACATGGTATTTTTTTTAATAATGTTACATCTATTAACATATTTGTCCTTTATGATCGACAGTAATTATTCTTGTTAATTCAAGTATTAAGCCTTTTAATATAATGTTGTTTAATCTTTCCATAATAAGCGTCTATATACCTGCTATTGTTTCACTTTAATTGATTTGTATAATTAATAAGGCACATGAGAGATAGTTACAAAAGATTTTAACTCCATATATATTCTTTGTATTTACATTTTTTCTCTATTTCTCATCTGTCATTTTAATCCCATAGTACTGTATGCGAATATAAATTGGTATTTTATATAGTTAGCTTATAATCTTTTTCTTTTTTCTTCTTTTCATGTATTGCATATCAATAAGCTAAGTATCTAAATTTTTGAAGATATGATTTAGATTTGTATTTCTTTAGGTTTTCTAAATGATCAGAATTTTTCAATATTGCTTATTAATTATAAAAAACAAACTATAGAAAGAATGTGATGATTCTCTTATACAAAGATGGAAATAACACCTTTTTGATGACTTACATAACAGACTTTTGAGCAACTTTATTTGTTTATTAAACTTATTCCAAATTATCTCATGCATAGGCTTGACAACATCTAGCCAACTGAATAAGCCTGTTAATTAAAAGTAATGAAAGTAGATTATATTTAGACGCTCTGATAGATCATACAAAATAATAAGTACAATCATCTGCCAGGCTTGGCGTGTATAGATTATAAAAAAGCCTTGATATTATCAAAACCTGAGTGGTAGCCTTGTAACTGTTATGATATATCACTATATCATTCTGAGTGTTGATCGAAATGACAAAACTATTCCATATGCTAACAGAATAAAATGTAAAACGAGAAAATATAATATCTTAAACTGCACCACAGTGTTGGAAAATGTTTACAAGCTTACATGCTGGAAAGGGTATGGCATCATCAATGACAATTCTTTATTTACCTTAAAGTTGATGACATAATTATGATGGTACAATCTCTGAATGACTAGTGCTACACTCAGTAGAATTTTTCATAGAAATCGATCTACAGATTAACACAGATGATATGAAAATTAAGTTGAATGCTTAATGATAGTTGAAGATTTTAGCATCAAAGTTATTGACGAATGCCTAAATATTTAGGACAGACTGCACAATTGGGCAGTCCTAACACGCTTAGAGATGTCTTACGGAGCATTCAGTTAGACTAATTCACATTCAAGACATATAGCTTCTTCACATGCATTGTTGAGCTCATAAACAAACTCGGCATCATTTAAAATGCAATTGAAAGTGCTTATGCTTGGGGTTTTTTTGTGAGATAAAATTTCAATTAAGCAAATCTACAGAAAAACCAGAACTGATATACCTCACAAAGTTTGCAAGATTAAGTGCATAAGTGGGTCACATATTTTTAAAACTGATAACTTTTGGGAGGGCTTTTCAAGTGATAACCATGATGAGGATGTCACAGCATCGGCGGAACCTCCATTACATGAAGTGATACCTATTGAGGTTCCTCAACCAGTGTTGGTTACAAATGGCCCTGGACATATATTGTGGAATCTTTTAGATTGGCTTGTGTTCAATAGCGAAGGCCTAATGACTGAAACATAGTTTCGAAACATGCAATGAGAGAAGATTAGTCTGTTTACCGTTTTATAAATCAGCTCGATGTCGTCCATTATTTATTTTTCTTAGGAAACTAATTAAAATACTATTGAAATGGGTTTTATATCTTTGGAGTTAATAGCAATGACTCAAATAAAATATGATATATTATTAGTGGTTCCAGATTATTTAACATAAACGTCTCTGCTTTACTATAATCTGCAGTTTTTCTCCATATAATAATGCATATATACATACAAACTAAAAAGCCTAGAACAAACTTAAAATTCATGTTTTTTGTTCTACTCTTTAGTTATGCCTCGTTTATTATTAGATTGAATTAACTTTGAGATCATATCTATATATTTTTTTCACTTGTTGAAATCATATCCATGCAATACTTTCATTATATGCAAAAGTTATTTACCATATTAAATTTGTTATTTTTACTTGTTTAAAAATATATTTTCATTGTCTGTTACAGAAACTTAAACTCAAAATCAACGCTATTCCTACAGAGAATGGACCAAACTGCACTGCGGATTTAATATTTGGCAAAGGGTGTGAAATTTCATTTTTAGATAATCTTCCCATCGAAAGCGAAAACAGTTGTTTTACAGTGCCTTATTCTAGAAGAACAGACTTGTCCTTGCGATATATTGATTTTCTTACAAATGGAGTGACTACAGACTTAGACATAGAAAATTTAAGTGCCAAGGAAATAACAACTAATGAAGTGAAGAAAAAAGACGAAAAAATTAGTATAGACATAGTCCCATCTCTCTTTCAAGAAAATCAAAATATTGCTAGTAAAATAGAAGAGAATTCAATTCAAGCTTTACCCAAAAAAGAGACGAAACAAACTAGCGTTACTCATTTTGATGAAAATCACATTACCAGTAATGAAATTGATAGTGTGTCATCGAAAATAACAACGCCTGGAAATATAATCAAAGAAGAAAAAACTGAATGCCCTACTTTTGATACAAAATATAACACAGTAAGTAATGACAAGCAAAAAGTTTCATCAGGACTAGAACTACCTGACCAAACAGTTGAACGAAATCAGAGTAGAGAAAATGAAGGTGTAAATGCTTCTTTAGTAATGCTTCCTGAACAATTGATATTCCCAACAGATAAGAATAATTCATTGCTTCAACTTAATGACATCACAGATGTAATTCAACAAACATCAGCTTCCAGCAGTTATCCACAATATTTTGAAAATAACCAACCATTTGATCTACCACAAGATAAAATTATTTATGATAACAATAAAGAAACGGAATTAGAAATTACACTTTTCAATGAAGCATTGCAAAATGAATTTAAGACTATTAATGAACAACCAGATACTAAAAATTCAAAAAGAATAATTGAAATCATATCCGAGGAAAAAGTTTCTGGACCTGTTCCTATTGTCGGTGGAAAAATATTAAATGTAACACCTTCATTTGTATTACTACCACCAAAAAAAACTAAAAGCAAAATTTTAACAAGAGGGTCAAGTGTCACAACTGTTCCTCAACTTAATGTGACAAAAGATACAGGAAATGACAGTAAAGTTTATGTAAATAACAATATCAAAAAAAGCTTCAATGATATACCGCAGAACAAAGAGCAGGAGCATATAAAAGTAATACAAGAACCAAATAATGTAATACAAAGTTTCGAAAATAGAAAAGAAACACAAAACTCCTCCAAAAGAAATTCTAAATATATAAAAGTTGCCCCAGAGAGAGTAGCCGTTATTGAAGAAAAGAGGAAATTTAATATGAAACTAAGGGACATCATAGAAGCAGGTTTAAATAAATTAGACGAAAGTGAACACAAAAATGTAGCTGATCAGACTACAGAAACTAAAAATAATCTTGTTGGAAGAGTCCAAGTTTTACCAATGGACTATGAACCAAAATCAAAAGTAGATCAATGTAGATTAATTGGTTTAGAAGGGCGGATGAAAAGAATGGAAGATCTTTTGTTATATAAAATAGATCAAAACAATCAAAAAATCACAGAAGTGCAAAAAATGTTGATGAGCAATGAAAAACAACGCAGCACAAAATCCATATCTACGCAGACAAAATGGAGTGACGATGCTCATAAAGCATATCTGTTTCATGAAATAGCCCAATATATTGATACCGAACTAAAAAGTTCATTGTATGAAGAACTATTTTTAAGTATTTCACATGCAAAGGTAAATAAAAATGTTCAGAATAAATGTGTGAAACCAAAAGAATTAGCTATTGCCAATTTTGGTACTTCTAATAAAACTCGAAAAAGAAAATTTCAAAATGTCAATTTTTAAATTGTTGTGTCGAGAAATTTTCATATATGAAGTGATTGAGGCTGAAGTTAGGAGCAAGTACATGGTTTTTAAAGGTAATGTTTTGATCAAGTAATTGTCAAAAAATGTACAAGATCATTTTATTTTGAGCTGGATAAGGAAATTATTTTCCAGACACATCTTACTTAGGCAGGCAAAATTGTGGCACTATTGTTTCTGCTCACTTGAAATAATATCCAAACAGCCTGCTTTGTTAAAGCCTTCAGTTCTTTACAAATTTGTACAAGTCGCAATCTTTTGTTCCCTTCTGCTTTCAATGTCACTATATGGGATGGTCAAAAGTCTCATCCTTGTATACTTGTCTAAAGATAGGAATCAAATCAAAATCTACAATTTTTTTGTTCATTAAAGAGAATTAAAATTTTAACTTGAATTAAATATTATATCATTAAAAAAAGTAATTCTGTAAATTAATAAATCTGATGGAGTTCAAAATCTGTAAACATTTCATGGGAAATCACAATTATTTCTTACAGAATACACTAGTTTCCACATGGAAACATCAGTTTTCAAAACTTAATAATTTTTATACCTGATATTTTATTTCAATAATTTACAGTACAATAATTTTTTAGTTATATATTTATTGAAGAAAATAGTTATTTTTAATTAATCTTGGAATTGTTTATTATGTAACAAAATAATTAATTTTATTGTATGTGGGGTGCACTGTAAGCTTGTGGAACTGGCCATTTACATAAAATTTAAAAATAATTGCTACATTTGAAAATAGAACTCTTTAGCTGTAGAATACAGTTTCTTTCATCTAACTGCCAATTGTTTTTACATTGTGGCATCATTTTAAAAACTGTGTATCTTCATCATCATGGATTTAAGTCATGAAAATTTTTATAGTATGATTTTCTACGATTGTAAGTGTAATTTGACTAGTGATTGGTATGCAACTGTTTGCCTGCTGGAAGTTATTGACGAACTTGGTAAAAATAACCGTAAACATCATACCATCTTGTACTACTACAATGCCAGTTCTTACACAGCCAAACAAATAAATTTTGAAGGAGAAAAACATAGAACTTACGAGCAATTCTGCATACAGTCCCAATCTGGTAACTTGTGACTTTTTTGGGTTCGCAAAAATTAAAAACCAATTATGCGGTCAATAATTTTCATCATCAGAAGAGATTGTCAAAGAATATGAAAAACATATTTCCAAGGTCATCAGAGAGGAATGGCATAAATGTTTTGAAAACTGGTTTATTCATATGAAAAAGTGCATTTGTACTAATGAAGAATATTTCTCAAAATATTTTTCATTAGTACAAATATACTCAATAAATTCATTTTTGAACATTCATAGTATTTTTTTCTTATTCATTCTAGAAATTTTTAGTGCATGCTATGTATAGTAGACAATTTCAAAGAAAATGAAGGATGTGCTCTATAAACTGAATTAAAAATTGCCCCTGTAGTGAGGTGTAAAATCTGATGCTGAAATGCAGGTATATTTTTAGTGCATAGGGCCATGAATTTGATCCTTGCCAGTCTAAACTACTGAGAGCCTTCCTAAGTCATGTCTAGATGGTAAATATTGTCGATTGATTTAATAGTGAAGGAAAATATTATGAAATCTGCATATTAGAGTTTTACAGAACTTTAGTTAAACATTTCGACATAGATGCATAAGGTCTGATGTATTTGTTTTGCAATTTTACAGAAGAAAAAAATAAAACTTTATAGTAATTTGCCCTATAATTTTGTTTTAGAAGTTTGTCTTTGTAATTTAAGAGGTCTTTCCCGATTTTGCTGCATTTGAGTGAATTTTAATTACGATTCTTCCTAAACTTGAAAGAATTAAACCTAGATAATGAACATTCATGAAAGTTAAACTTTTGTTCTAGAGAGTCTATTGAAAGTTTAATTTTAAACACCTAACACAGGCAAAATTTTTATTTCCTGGTACGATTTTTCATTCTTGGTTTCCAATCATACAAAATATATAATTTAGTTATGAAAACTTATTTAAATTGTCACTTAAAAATACTCATATGATAAACTGATACTCATATTGGGAGACTTTTCACCAGATTACACAAAATCTATACAAAACCATAAGGAAAAAATCGGAAAGAACTGTGTATTTTTGCTTTAAAATGTTTTATTTCTATTATTTTATTGCATTTTTAAAATAAAACTATCAGTACTGAAGTTCAATACTTGTAGAATTTATGCTATTTGTTTATGTTCAAATAATTTATTTATTAAATAAAAATTAAACTATGTATGATGCATTTGCCTTTGATGTAATGCCTTTAATTAATAGTTTGCACACTAGTGGGAAAGATCTCTAATGTTTGTATTCCAACGAAACTGTACTATAATTTGACTCTTATTTGTACCATCATTGTGCAACATCAGCCAGGCTATGAAGAAGATCATGAAATGGGTATTTCTCATCAAATTCCGAAATTACAGTTTGAATTATACTGTAAGATTTTGTGTAAAGAAAATATTGTTATTTAGAATGTTTAGGAAATAGGTTAGAAAAAAACAAGATGAGGGAATGACTGACAGTGTGAGGGAAAGATTTAAGTAAATAAACTGAAAGTTATGTATGAAAATATGTCATTGTAGTTTTTATTATAATTCTAAAGGAACACTAATAAGATGTAATATCATATTCTAGAAAAATATAACTTAAAACTTTATACTTAAAATAATGAAAACAAACTTAGAATGTCTTTGTTTTAACATTATGAATTTTAGTAATCAAACTTATTAATCATTTAACTTTGTATTTAAAATAGAAAAAAACTTAAGTCATCTTACAGGCTTTGGCTTTTAAACCAAATATTTAAACAATCTCAACTTTTAACCATCTAACTCTGTAATAATGTAATTCCCCTTTTTAACTAATTTTGGTGTCTCTATTCTCTATGTCACATCCTCCTAAGATACAATTGCTCATCTTTTATAGCTGACCATCTTCAAAAATAGAAAGAACTTGTCCAGGATATTTCTCATTGCCCCATTTAACCAGGACATAATCTCCAGTAGTAGCTATGTATGGGCTGTCAGAGACAACAGCAGTACCATCATTTTGTAAATCAATTGTTTCAATGTTTCTGGACATCACAGCGTGATCTTGAATACCCGAAGAAGAAGGAAGATAGTTGGTTATTAACTGTATTATTTGTTTCGGCTTTCATTGACTTTTGAGAGAGTTTGTTCAATGTTTTTGTATTACTATTGCCCTGAATTATTTTAAAGTATCCCAAATCATAGTGAGTACAATCTTCGATACAATCAATCCATGATATTGTCTTCGGCACTGTTAAGTGTTTTTTTTAAAAATACAAACTGCCATATTTTTTGAGTGCCTCGGGATGTAGGAATAGTTATAGACTGTTTCATAAGTTTATCCATTAATGCCATATCCGCACTGGTTACCTCAAACAACACAAAAGAAGGACATCTATTTATTAAGAGTGAAGACACTTTAGTTGTAGAAGATTTTGGATTAGCATTTTTAGCTTTTAGTTACAAATATCTTTTTGTACTTTTCGATTAATTTCATTGCATTCAATTTTTTTCCCAATTTACAATCTTTGCATACAAAATTAATAGCTCGTCGTCTTCGCATCTGACGTCATTTACGAGCAGCTAGACTCTGTTCTTTGCTACGAAGATGATGTTAGATTTTGAGGTGTTACATCAAGAATTTTTGGTAAATTTTGGTATTGTATACGTTTTTTGGTCCTATACTTTTTACTATTTTTTTTCCATTGTTTATGTTTTTGTTTCTCTTTTCTGGCACTCATAACATAATTGATTTTATCATACCCTTCTCTTTCTTTTTAATATTTCAACTTTTTCTTTTCCCGCAGTATTTCCAAGGATTTCACATTATTTTTAATTTTTTCTCACCTTTTCTTTTCATACTCTTTCTTTTTTAATTTTATTTTTTCTTCGTCAATCAACTTTTTTTTGTTATGCCATTTTTCACCTGTGTAAAATTAAAAACCATGCAATACATACAAGAAAAAAACCAATAAAGAAGTTCAAAAACATAATTATAATGATATAACACTGCTTACATCATTCCCACATGAAGGAATGACGAATTCAGACAAAAGTTACAGAAAACATAAACACATAATCTCAATTTGATTAAGCATTTTACTCCCCAAAACGTATGATAAGAATAAAAACGTATGTATATATACCAACCTTATTTTTTATATTCGTTCGGTTAGGTAATGATACAGAAAATTGTATGTGATCTTTGTGTAATATGTGTGAAGTGTCTTTGAAAGATATAAGGGCAATGATTTCAGGACTTGAAGTTATGTCTAGAGTAGACGATATGTTGCGGTAGGTTGACCATTTGAAAAGGAGAATGAAAGTAAGCTGACAAAAAACATTTATAGAACGAATGTGTGTGATGGAGAGGTAGGCAAGATTGTCTAATTGGTTGTTTAGCAATTGTCACTTTAGAAAATCTTATGCAGATCAATTGATGGCATATTAAAAAAGGGCCAAATTCTAAGCAACCGAAACCGACGAGCTTGCGTAGACATGGATGTCGGTGAAGTAAAATAGGTGGAAATGTGTAGTCTCTGCCTACCCCTACCCTTCCGCGAAATAGTCATGAGTGTTAAAGTTAAAAAAAATAATAATTTATCAGCATTTTTACGAGACGTGACGTTAACTGCTCTAATGACAGGAAAGTAATCCTACTACATTATTAAAACAAAATTAAAAAGTAATGCTTTAATAAAAAAAATTAAACAATAAAAACCCCAACTGCTAAAAAATGGGTTAAAAGGATAGTAACAAGGTGATATTAAAAAATCATCCAATCAAATGTGCAGCTGAAGAAAGTAGATCTGTGTTTTACTTAGTTGTACCTCTTACTACAACCTCCGAGTCCATTGTAACAGTCAGGGTTTCTTATTTTTTAAATTCATTTGGTTTCGTTAATCCTCTTGCAAATTATTTATTTAAATTTTAACAAATTTTTGTTAATACGTAGTGTATTCAAAACGAACTATACATATGAATTTCTAGTTTTATAAGTGTATAGAACAATGAGAAATTCCATTAGTCAGTCTCTACCGTCAGTAGTTTCATCATTCATTCGTTCATTTTAAAAAGATTGTACACAATATAGTGCCTCCATTGATTTATTAAGTATAATTTATTATTTTCAATCATTACTTCTTTCAAAAACAAGATAGTCTTAAAAAAATAATGGCAGTAATGGCCGATGGTCCGTGTTAAATTTTTGACTATTCCACAATTTCGAGTCTAGAGAGTTTCAATATATTTCTTTCCGATTTTGTAGAATTTCTTGTTTGCTGTTTTTATTTTAATTTCAACATAAAACCAGTTTTGGGCGCATTTTAGTTAACAGTAACTTTATATAATCTTTTTCATAATCCAATGAAAATCATAAATTTATTCATTCAAATTTATAAGCCAGTTGACAAAAATGACTGATGTTGTTAGATTTCTAACTACTAAGAGCATAGTCATTTTCCTATGTCTGCTTAGAATTCTTTAAAGACTTTTTACTTTATTAGAAAAAACTCATAACATTCACATAAATAAGTTTGCAGCATAGTTACATTCTAGGCCCATACTGATTTTAAAAAATAGAGGCATAAAGGTCTTTCTGTAAGTATGCTCCCAAAATGTAAAATGTATTGTTTAACATGTATTACAATGTGTAGAAAATTGAACAAAGCAAAGCAGTATAACTTCATATAAAGCTATGATACTATATGACTTGGTAAATGTTAATCCGACTTTCTGCAGCTACATATTTCTCCATAGGAAAGAGATAAAATTATAACTCTTAATTTGTCAGAAAAAGGACTAAAAAATTGTCGCAGTCTACAAAAAGGTCTTTTTGAGCAAAATGCATATGTCCGATCTCATGTGTTTTATGTCGAGATCTGAGATATATGCATTGGGCTAGTGTGAATGGCATGTGGAAATGTGGCCTCATATCCCCTTCTTAAAATAAGGCTTGGCTCTATGTGAGTACATTATATATGTTTTTTTTTTTTCATTTTTAAATACTCAATCTGTGAAATCAGTCTCCAATCTGAATGAGACTTTGGACCATCCTGTATTTATTGAAGTAATAGTGTGACAGCCAAAATGTCAATTTGAATGTAGAATGTAAGTGTTCAACTGGTAGTGTAAAACAGATAAATTATTTGTTCATAAAACTATATTGTGATTTAGATGTTATTAATCTTTTGCACTTTCAAAGGGTAGCATCAGTATTAACCTGTCAATCAGCTACTGTTGACAAGTTTTAATGGTGGAATCACAAGGAAGTTTCAAGATTGTGGAGTGCCGCTTATTACAAAAACATAAGGAATAGGTTTTTATAATGAAATAGTATGGAATAATATTTGTTAAATATTTTATTAGGTTTAGGAAATTTGTATAAGTATTTTATCTTTCTGTTCATTAAACATGAAGAAAGGGATTTAATATAAACTAAAATAAAATTATGCAAATACATATATTTTAATTAAGAAATGTTATATTTTTACAATAGTTTTACCAATATTTTCTCCTCTTAGCATACCAATAAAAGCATTTGGAGCACTTTCAAAACCATCCCAGATATGTTCCCGATATATTAATTTTCCTTCTTCCACCCACTGTAAGTTTTGTTTTATGCCTTCCATAGTTTGATTAGCATATCTATTTACTTGAAATCCTTCCATTCGCAACTGTTTCGATACAATCATAGGTTGTACTATGATTGCTGTAAAGAACAATATATATTTTTAGTGTATTATTTTAATATAACAACTTTCTACTGTATAATATTGATAAATAGTAATTAAAAATGTAATGGTATTTATTACATAATTTACATACTATTTTGTAATATAATTGCAGGCAATAGAAAATCACTGCAATGATTTGTAAATATTTTTTGTATTATATATTTGTTTTATATACAAAATTGATTTTGAAAGTAAACATGAATATACCCAATAAGTTATTTAAATTACTAACAAAGATTATTTGTCCTGGTAGTCTAGCATTTATGTTTAATGTATTTGGGAACAAATTAATAAACAGGAAAAGTGATGTGTATTATTTTATAACAAAGCTTTTAGAGCTGTATATTCCATTTTGTCAATATTCTCTATGAAAAAGAGATAGATGTTTAAAAATATTTTTTATGATAGAATGGAGATCAAAAAAGACAAAACTATTATTTTTAAAAATTCTCAATGTGATATAGACATTTATATTCAATGACAATAATATATATTGGATATTACCAAATGGTATTGTTTTTTAAAATGCAGATGCTTATTGTATTTGTGTATACTGCACTAACTCTTATGCATCAATTTCAAATAAAAAGAAGGCATTATCAGACCTAACAAAATAGTCAACCATAATTAAATCATTCAAAACAATGAAAATACATTACAAGAAATCATATCTCAAATAAAAGAGTACATAATTTTTTTATTCATATAAAATGCCTTTATTCAAATTATAAAATGAAGTGAAATCAATTTAGAAAGATTACATACAATGATACTAACAAAGAAATCGCAATAATTCATATAATAAAAAGAAGATACTTTTTTTTTCAAAATGAGTTTACCTCAAATATTTTTGCGTCATATAAAAATCAACAAAAAAGCTGTGGCAGTCACTTGTCACATTAAAGATAAAATTGTAGTTTTACATTACAACACTGCCTAGTTATTTTACAACTGATGTTAATTAATACGTTGTGTACAAAAGAATTTATTTGTACGAGGGCAGATTCAGGCAAAGTTTGGCATAAAAAATATGTCAACTTCATAACTTCCAACCTATTCCCCAGATTTTGCCAAAAGTTTTGATGCAAACAAATGCAACTTGTGATTTTTCCTAATCTTATTGTTCTTATTCTGATAATCAAGTTTTAAAGGCTTTTTAAATGATTTAGTTGGTTAAGTGAGCTTTTATTTTATTGTTGAACTAATTAACTTATGAAAACATTATATTCAAATAAATAAATATGATATGAATTGAGTAGGTATGAAATAAAGAATAAGCCACATTGTAAAAGTAATTCAAATTAAATAATTTATTGTCATTTTTTGGTAATGTTAATGTAATTTATTTCTTAAATGTCATATCCTTGCAAAAGAATTTTTATGTTAGTTTGAATATCACAGGATCTTATTGTAAACAACAAGATCCTGTGATATTGAAGATTCATAGATATTCTGATAAAATGGGGTTTTTGGCTTTTTTTGATTTAACTTATGTAATTGTGAAATAAAATAAAATAATGTATGAAACGATTGAAGCGAGATAATAAGCTTCCTAAATATTTTTGTTTATTTTATTATTCATTAAAGTATCTGCTGTCTTATTTTTATTAATGTATGTGTACATATTAGCATTTGATAATAATCTTGTATATGATTTTCGAATACAATTAGTACCTTTCAGAGGATTTTGGGCATTGTATGCCGAAATAGCTCCACAAACAGCTATTCTGCCATATTCATTCATTTGAGAAAGAACAATATTGCTCAATTCACCACCTACCTGAAAAAAAGCCATCTTGTATGAAAATTCTATAAAATGTTTTTTAAGTGCAATTTTATCAAATAAATGTTGCTAAAACAAAATCACATTAATGACACAATTCTAAAAACTAAATACTGGCAACTTAAGAAAGAAGTCTTACATTATCAAAATAACAATCAACTCCATTGGGAGCTTTTTCTTTTAGAAAATCGGCTAAATTTCCATTTTTGTAATTATAAGTAGAATCAAAGCAAAGTTCATTTTCCAACCATTTACATTTTTCATCTGTTCCAGCAATACCAATAACTTTGCAACCTAAAGGTACAAAAAACAGTAAATATAAGACAATGTAAAAAAAATTAAGAATAATTAGCAAATAAATGAGTAATTTTGAACACAATGACAGAAGTGTTCTATATTCTATGTTCAGTTTGTTACATAAAATGATTATGAACAAAAGATATTAAAGAAAAAGAATGAGAAAAAAATCATGATGTATAAAATCTAACCACAATAATGATCAAAATTGTATTAGAATTATTGATTGTAGTTTACATATTTAGCAATAATTCTTATAAATCCTATGAATATATTGGCACTCTGATAGCAGGTAGCAGAAGCACCAACTAGGTGCATCAAACTTCTACATCGAGTTATACATCTTTGTTGTATTGACAGAATTAGTTACAGCAAATGTATACTGCAAAAGATTTTAACACTATTAATTAGTAGTGTACATATAGATTGATGAATGTGAGTAGTTTATGCAAATAACATATAGTGACTGGTGTTAATTATCAGGGCAGTTTTTTTTAGTTTTAATTTCATATGTAAGATATAAATTTTATAGTAATTGGAAGTAACCTTTTATCTGAAGTAAAAAAAAATGCATGATTCAAATAGCATTTACCAGATCTTGCACACAAGTTGGAATAAAAGTCTGTGACAACTATTATTAGGTCGAGTGATCAGTTCATTCTGTGTTACACGTTTACTCAATTCCTAGAAAGAGAACTTAACGTGTTATTGTGCTTCAGTATTTCTCAAGAAACATAAGGTTGTATTGTTCAATTTAAAAAATAATATGAAAATATTTATTGCTTTAAATCTGAAGTACAACACAAACGATTTTTTAAGAAATAAGGAAGGAAAACACTTCGAAAGTAATAAAAAATTAAGACCTTTACCTGTCATGATGGGTTTGACTGATTGCACATGAATATTTTCACAATATTGAATAAAAAATGTTAATGTAAAATACAAGAAATGTGAGTTACAAAAGTGCTACAATGGATAATAGTATATAAACATAGTAATAAAAGATAAAATAAATATATTTATTTGGTAAAAGACTGGATAAAATCATACTGCAAAAACAGCTAACTACTTCACATTCTATGAAACATCAGTCTATTAAATTGTCAAATTTATGTTTAGAGATTGCCCATAACTATGGGCCTAGCATAATACCTAGAGACACTTTAAAGGACTATTTTCTCTTCTTTTCTTTACTATTCTCCAATAGTTCTATATTTTAAGAAGAGTATATTTGAGTCTAATGTCATGATGTTTAATATAATGAAAATACTTGTGTCCAACTTATTTCAGTAAAAAATATTGGTTTTATGAAAAGATAATTCAAAACAAAAAATATGGTATGTAGGTACCTAATATTTTTGCGATTTGACCTACATGTGAGCCTACTGCTCCTGCAGCTCCGGAAACCACAACAGTCTCTCCAGGTTTAGGTTGACAGATTCGTGTCAATCCGAAATATGCAGTATTACTGGAAAATGAAAATAATTTTTATAATGTACAATTTCACTCTAATAAACAAAATAAAAAAAGGACTAAATTAATGGATTTTTCCACATATTACTGTATTTTCATGTTTTACACAACACAAGTCTTAATTGACAAAATTTTTTTTAAACTATTTTGTTTCTCATACAATAAATCACTTTTTAAAGCTAAGAAAATTAATTTTCATTAAATTATATATACAATGGTATGCAAATTTTTCAATTTTCATATACTAATGAGAGTACAGCAATAGAAATGTTGCTGATAAGAAGCAGAAAAATATTTAATCATAAAGCACTCTCAAATCATTATTACATATGCAATCATAATAACAGTAATGTTGAAGACGATGCGTGACATGACAAAATAGAAGAGCTTACACAAATAGTTGTCATATATAATAGTAAAAAGCATTATATCTTACCCCACTCTACCACATACACCTATGCCCAATGAAACAGGTAGATTTCCAAAGTCTGGCAAAACATATAAGTATGGTTTTTGAGGCGATCTTTCAGATACTGCTGGATTTACATTAGTGTAAGTCCTCCAACCAAAATGTCCCATAACCCATGCACCGACAGGATAGTTTGGATTTTTGCTTTCAATAACTCTGAAATAACAAAAACAATATACATAGGTATTAAACATTTATTTGCAAGGTCATGTTGAGTTAATAGTATTATAGTTAATAGTATTTACTAACTTTGCAATTTGGCCACCTATCATATCACATGGAAATTGGTTTCCAAGTTTGACACGCTGATAAGGATCTACGCTGAAATAAGCAGCTTGTGCCAGAAATTCTGAAAAACCAGTAGGTACATAAACACGAAGTCAAATATTTTGTTTGTGCATAAGACTTCAATAAAGCATACTATTATCTTGGAAAACAAGTAGGTACATATATATACACATAGGCGAAACGTTTTCTTTCGCACATGATTTGTTAATAAAGCTTACCATTATCTTTGAGTGATGGTAAATCTTCTTCAACAATCTGGAAATCACTCGTTTTGGGCTCTCCACCAAACGGAGCGACAACAATATATTTCTTAGAAATTACCATTATTGAAGATCAGAGATGTTTCACAGCAGAGCGTACAGTATATTGAATTGTTTTCTTAGTGTTGAGTTTATATTGATAAGATTGCTTATCTTTTCAACTATAATACTTGCGATTACATTATTACTTCAAATAAACTTTTTTTTCAAGGTGACTTATTGTAAAAATACTCTTCCAATAATTGCACAAGTTTGATATCAACTATATAGATATTTTTTACACTAATATAAACCACATTAATTTATTATGAAGGTAGATAGATATCTAAACGCGAATGAATATAACAATTTATTTTTAATTAGTTTACCACAGAATATGATTAGACAATTAATAATTTTTTTTTCATAATTTAAAAAAAATTACTCTATATATTTCTCTTATTCACTGTATTTATAATATAATAAGTAATGCAAAATGCAAACTCTATCAATTAAAATTTTAACTTTTTTTTTCATTTTTCCAAGTTATTATTTTTTTTTTGAGTCATAGACTACGAATAGTCGTTCATTTAATCGTTTAATAATAATTTTTGATTTGTTAAAATCAACTATGGGGATTCGTGATACTTAAGTTTTTATAGCGATTAAATCAGTAGTTAACGTTATTCATGGTATTTTAAAATAATGTATAACAAAGTACAAAGTGCATCTTAGCTGATCCTAGTAAGAAAAAGGTGTATATTGACCATCGAGGTATTACCATTAATATTAGGTGCTTTACATATTTGAAGCATAAGCATTAACTCATTCCAGGCATCGAAATACATGACAAATAAAGACACAACACAGATTATGGTGTTTTGGGAGCGTGTTGCCACTTTTTCTACCGCTTGACGTCCCATTTCTTGGAAACGGTCCTAATTATTTTGATAAAACTTTGTATTCTTTCCAAATTAATTTACATGTGTATTATCCTTGAGAAAGTTGATTAAATAATATTTTTAGACGAATTAAGGGAGGGGATCATGACTTACTCCTGGGCTGAGTCTGTTTTACTATTGTACTTGAATTAGAGCCAGTCTTGACTGAACCTTATATGAACCCTACATGACTCGAAGATTCGATCCGCCCTTGCAGTATGTTCAGAGTGTGTAATTTCATTAAAATCGGCTACACTAAATTTATATAATTTCAACTAGTGCTTTATAATTTTTAACATGAAAAACAGTGAAAAGAAAATGTTTCGCATCCGGCCTGAAGATTATTCATATCTTATTAAATAGATCAAAAATAAAATTTTATTTCGATTTATAATCGTTGGAAAAATAATGAAATGATTTTTTTTTCGTACCTAGCATTACTTAACATTAACTTCCTTCCGAAAGTTCTTAACTGTCAATCACAAATTAAATTACCATAGGAGACAACTTAATAACAAAACAGTAATAAAAAAGCCTTATCGTCTCAGATTAGTTTATAAGTTAAAAATATACAAGTACTTATAAAGACAGCTTTTTTCCGTCAAATCTTACAACTTTGTCCTCTTTTTCCAATTTTTGGATCATAACTTAAAAAAAATGCGTTTTATGGCAAACCATAGCTAATTACAGTTATAACCGTCAATCATGGATTCAAATTTGATATTCATGATCCTCGAAATTAAATAATTTTAGGAGCCATTAAAATATCAACATGCGGGCAAAATTAGGTGCCAATTTGGACAACTTTGCCAACCTTACATTGCTAAGCCATTTTAAGACCTATAATGTTGAAATTGAGATATATTGAATTTGGTAAAGCAAAATTGTGACACAATCTTCCAAAAGGAATAAAATAACATCCTATAAGCCAAAATCTGGGAAAAGTTGGGTAGCCTTTTATATTTTCCTTATATAAAAACATCAGGAGGGCCAGAGTTATCAAAATACAAACAATTTTGAAAAATATTAATTTTCTTAAAGGAAACAATACTCTCAATACTAGCGACTATTATCATTGCTATTATAATACCTAAATGATACCTATATCTGTCTTCAACAGCGGAACAATTATAAAAATTCAAAACAAATGCACATTATCAAACAAAAAATTCTATTTGAATAGACACAGCAAAAACAGTCAAATAATCAAAAATGTATAGAATTAGAACCATCAAACGAAACAAATTCCTCAAGAGGTTCGTTAACTTTCATTAAATCTACTTTTTTAACTATGCAATTGTCAGGTACATCATCTTGATCAGGTCACTTTGGTTTTACAAATTTTAGATATGCTTCCTTTTTAATAGTTTTGTAGAAAGATATTGTACATTTTTTTTCAGCGCACTACAGACTAGTGAACCCGAATTAACTCGCAATAAGTTGATGCTATGTGTACGGTAAAATTTGAAGGGTATTAATCATTAAAAGTCTGTGTTTTCTTTAAAAGCGCCATCTGTTAGATAGTAAAATGTAAGTCCGTCTTTAAAAGCGCCATGTGCTAGATCGTGAAACGTAAAACAATGTTTTCTTTAAAAGAGCCATCTGTTAGTTAATAACATGTAGGCCAGTGTTTCCTTTAAAAGCGCCATCTGGTAGATCGTAAATGTACGATGTAAAAGGCCATCTGTTAGATCCAGTTCTTCAAAAGCGCCATCTGCTAGATCGATAAAGTCAGTAAAGTCTGTTGATAGTTGTTCCCTTTAAAAGCGCCATCTGTTAGATCGAGAAATGTAATCAGTGTTTTCGCGCCATCTGTTAGATCAGTGTTTCTTTAAAAGTGCCATCTGCTAGATCGAGAAATGTAAGTCAGTGTTTTCCTTAAAAGCGCCATGCTAGATCGAGAATAGAAGGTCAGTGTTATCTTTAAAGGCGCCATCTGCTTGATCGTGAAATGCAAGTCAGTGTTTTCTTTAAAAGCGTCATCTGTTAGATCGTAAAATGTAAGTCAGTGTTTTCTTTAAAAGCACCATCTGCTAAATAGTAACATGTAAATCAGTGTTTTTTTTAAAGGCACCATCTGTTATATCGAGAGATGTAAGTCAGTGTTTTCCTTAAAAGCGCCATCTGTTAGATCGTGAAATGTAAATCAGTGTTTTTTTTAAAAGCGCCATCTGTTAATTCGAGAATTGTAAGTCAGTGTTTTCCTTTAAAACACCATCTGTTAGATAGTAACATGTAAGTCAGTGTTTTCTTTAAAAGCGCCATCTGTTAGATCGTGAAATGTAAATTAGTGTTTTTTTTAAAGCACCATTTGTTAGATAGTAACATGTATATCAGTGTTTTCTTTAAAAGCGCCATCTGTTAGATCGTGAAATGTAAGTCAGTGTTTTCCTTTAAAGCGCCATCTGATAGATCGAGAAATGTAAGTCAGTGTTTTCCTTAAAAGCGCCATCTGTTAAATAGTGAAATGTAAATCAGTGTTTTTTTTAAAGCGCCATCTGTTAGATAGTAACATGTAAATCAGTGTTTTCTTTAAAAACGCCATCTGAAACCGTCTAATCCTACAACTTTGCCAAACCTGCCGAATTTTGACATAGTAGAAAAAAGTGTGTGGCTTTGTGTGTGTGTGTCTGCTCCGATGCGCGACTAGAGTATACTCTTTAGGAAGGATTATAAAATAAGTAGATTAGTGAATGAGGGTAAATGAATGCATTTTTTATATTACTTAAAGCATGCATGTAAAATGACATTTATTTAGATTAATTATACAATGAATTTGTTCAAATACATAATAAAACCGTGAAAATATAAACAATGATAATTATATGTAATAAAGTTGTAAGCAAGATTGATATTTTCACCAATTACGTCATCTTAAGTTGTATTTATTCCAGGAAAATATCGACATTATTGAATACTGAGATATTTACTTTGTGGTTACTAAAATATGATACATTACTGTTAGGGATGCGCAAGAAAAGTCGCGCATGAATATAAAGACTATACACGTGTAAAGTCTCCATACACACGAGAGTGATCTGAACGTAACGCCAACTTTGATTTTACTCCCCATGATTTTTCGTACCTCGGGATTATGGTAAAAATCGGTTCTTAAGGAATAAATTCCAAAAAATTAATTGTGCAGTACCATACACTACTTTTATGAAGGTACTAGTGACATGAAAATAGATAGTCACCTAGCAAATGAACTACAAATCGAAACCAATAAGAAAATGTAAGACCTATGGAATTTTGAAATTTTGACAACCCTACAGTCCGAAAATTGATGGACAATGTTGTTACTTTGGATTCAGTGGCGGCGCTAGGCGTCGGCGACGTCGGCGACCGCCGACGGCCTCGCGCCTGAAGGGGCCTCGCAAACAAAAAAGTTTTGCCTACAAGTTATTAAAAAGAGGTCTCGCAAACCTGATGTCGCCGATGTCCACGAGTGGTGTAGCGCCGCCACTGTTTGGATTCTGCGTCTACATGCCTAACATTGCCCAACGCCATTACTTCACTGCACTTAATTAAATTGCTGTTTTGTAATTTGAAACACCATTAGAATATGACTACATTTTTTTAAACTATATCAATCACTCACCTCTTGATTGTTTTTATCCGACCTCTTTTTTTTCTTAAACCGACATTTCTTAAATTATTTTGTAATTACTATGAAATTAATATTTTTTTTAGTTACTATTCAATAAAAAATCAATTTCGACTAACGTATCTAGACTCTAATCATTTTTTTATTTCAGCATATATCCAAATAACTAGCATTGGCCTACAAATACCATAATTTGTAGGACTAACTTTATTAGCAACAAAAAACAATAAAACCCTCTACTCTTTTTATACATATGTTCTTACAGACTTCTCCAATAAAATACACACGAAAAATTCAGATATATAAATTGAAGAAGGGGTTGTACATGCTCGCGTGACTAGTTTCCACTCAATATTTCTTTCTTTATATGTATTTTCTACTGAATTATTGTCATAAATTGACACAGATGTGCTTACGTTTTCCGGACAGACCTGATTTACATTTGCAAATAACATTTTTGATGTTTCTATGTAAAGTGAAGCTGGAAAGAAGGGAATTTGTTAGAATTGATAAAACGATAACACGTCAATGCAAACGATGTGCAATAACATTGATTCTGAAAATTATTTACTATTTTCTCGATATCATGTACATTTGAAGCCTCTGTTTCATCAATAATTCTTCCTGTTTTCTCTATTTTATCAATAACCTTTCCTTCGTGGCCCACTTTTTCTGTAACGTCAAAAACTTCCCCCGACTCGAAGAGCTATTTGGTTTTTCAAAGTTTTGGGCTCGCTGTCAATCATTGTAGGTCGGCCAAACCCATAATTTATAATTTGAATCATACTGGACTAGAATGAAATAAAAATCATTGTAATTGCATTATAATATTTACTTTTGAAACAGTATTTTTAACTTGCGGGTGACGGATCTGGAAAGTGACTTTTTTATTAGCATCGTGTCGCTATTATTTGTTTTGTGCTGCAATTAATAGTTTCCGCACGTTCCCCATCCAGTGACGTCACGTAGTGTATATGTTGATACAAAATCGCTAGCAAAACGTGGTTCTTCCTCCACTTCCTTAAAGTGACATCTGTTGTCCAGTAGCGACAAAATTTTAAGGGGTGTATAAAGAAGTGTTTCTATTTTATTCATTACTCTCTTCAATTAAAATTCTTTGCTATCATTGGGGTTAAGTAAGTTTTATGACAAAGAAAAAGCATTTCATTAATCTGTTCACACAGAAGTATTTATATATATTTTTAAAGTTCTTTGGTATTACTGACAGCCCATGGAAGGGACCCGCGTGTTTAAAAAGCATGCGAAACATCAAAAAGGGAAAGTAGGCGATCACCGTCGCCTATGGTAACGCCTTACCACAGAAGAGTCACTAATGTATTGTCGGCCTTTTAGAAAAAAATACACCCTTTCACAAGAGTCTCTTGTTATATTTGACTGAAAATACCACTAATGTTACATCCACTATCTAGATATTAATTCTAGGTGTCAGCAAATTGCTCATGAAACGTACGGTGGTAGAACGCCAGGCTAACAGGTGGTGATGATGGAAGATGATGATGATGATGATCGTTCCACTTACATTCCCTGTAAGTGGAACGATCTAGGAATTCAGTGACAGGAATAAGGCTGAATAGTTCTTCGAAACACTTCCTATAATATATAGAGAAAAGCATGTACAAAAGCGGTATATTCCTTTGCAAAACCAACGGGTCGAAATTGCAGGATATAATTGCTATTAAAAGTTTTTCATAGTACTGAGAAATTGTAACTTTTTTTTTTGTCATTAGAATAGCATTTAAATAATTCAAACCTAATAAAATAACAAAAGAATGCAGAAACTGCTAAACTTCACAAAATGTAACTTATTAAAGTAAAATGTTTATTATATCGGGTATTCAACATCGGCCCGATCTGGGCGTCTGGAAATAGACGAGCTGCTTTATTTCTTCAGATGGATTTTAAATGGGTCATTTCCATGTGTAACGGGTCAATGTCGCAATGACCTTTTTTCACTGGTATTGAAATAAAATAACAGTTTGGTTTGATAATAAAACGAACGTGTCGAGTAAAAAAATTACGAAATTCTGCACGATTTTAAATTTCTTGGTTTGTCACTATGTAATAACATTTAGATTGAACTTCAGGTGAATACTTTCTATTCGTTTCTTAATAAATTCTTAATTGATCCTGAAACAATCTGAAATTTTAGTAGGCGCATTTGTTTATTTAAAAATACATTTGTAACATAAACATAATTTATTATTCAACAAAATAATAAATTATATCAATACAAATTACAACATTACCATAATTAAGATATGAAATTCCCTTTTTTTTTTGTTTGTTTTTAGTTTAACTTAACAAATAAAAAATAGTAATCGAAATCAGTAATAATCTTTGTAATTAGTCACAGTTTTGTCTAATTTTAAATGACCCATATTCATTAATTTTTTTACAAAATGTACTCCACAAATGCATTTGTGATCAGATCTCAAAGCAAAGCTTCAGTTAATCCACCGCGGTACGCGCGTCACATCCCTCGAAACTTTAGGGAGTAAATCGAAACTTAACTGATTCGATTTCGGGGAATCTAAAAGATTCGAGAGCGACCTTCTGACCTTCTAAAAGTGACTAATAATCATATTTTTATCTCTTATTGTAGAGAACGGATTAGAGATTCTACTGTGATGGGGCAGTGGCCCGTGTTCTACTGAGTCAAGAAGGTGACCATGTTTTTTCTGATCGCAGGCTCGTCTGCTAGTTTGCCCTTTGTCGATAATATAAAAAAAATTAGAGATCAGTCGGACACGGGATAGGTATTGCGCGGTCGAGGTATGAAGTCCAAAAGTAGAATGTAGCCATTTCTTCTAGTATTGCGAAAGTAAAGCATTGAATGGTCATTCAAAGTTTCTTAAACAAAAATTACAAACGTAACCATATTAATGGTCGTACACAAATTACGTATCTTACTTAACGCGAATTCAGCACAATGAGTCGGTTCAGGTGATGTCCGGATTTGCGGTGTGCAAGAGCATATATGGATCAATCCTTGCTCCGTGTCCGTTTTCAGTCTATATTTTTCAGCCTTTTACTGCTTTGTTGGGAAACTTCGTGAAATGTAGTAACCACTTGCAGATGATATCTAATAGTTTTACAAAATTAAAAGACAATAACTGGCGTATGACGATATTAACATTGTTATTTAGAATCTAAAATAATAGTTAAATGCAAAATATTTGCTTCATAATGAAATCTATACAAAAAATTTTTAGAAAATCCAAAAGTGCTCGCCTCATAGCGGTCGTTCAATTTTTACAAATATATATCTATACATATACAGTAGAACCTCGATAACTCAAACCTCGGTAACTTAAAAACCTCTATAACTTCAAAAAATAATATGTTCTCTTCCCATCAGAGCCCAAAACCTCTATAACTTAAAATACGCAACCTCTATAACTTAAATAAGTAATCTCTGTATTGGCCCTCAGTAACTTAAAGAAATGTTTCCACAGCCTCTATAACATAAAATTGTTTGTCAATGAGTCACTTTGAAAGAGTGTGCAAAACAAAAGGTTTCGGTATTTATTGCTTGCACGTGTTCACTAGTTAAATTGTTAACGTAAACAATACATGTCAGCTATTGTTTGCTTCTTCAAAATTCTTTAAAGCTTTGCGGCGGTTAGCCTTAAGACATAAGTAAGCCTTGGATCATAAGTTTTTGATCATTGTCCTGGAAACATCGCTTTACTTACTGTGTGATAAAACTGACTTAAAATGAGTTCAAAAAGAAAACTAACAACACTTACATACGCTGATTAAGGGTGGAACAAGGGTACATACATATGTACATACCTACCTCTATATTAACCAATTCCTAACATAGACCCTTGATAACTTAAAACCTCTATAACTTAAAATATTTTGTGTTTCCCTTGGACTTTAACTTATCGAGGTTCAACTGTATCAGTATAAATGTTTTTTCTTGTCATTCGTGCATTCATATAAGTCTATAAGTACATTATGAGTAACATGAAAAAATTGTAAGTTCAAAAAAATTGCTGGATTTTTATAAGGCAAGAGTAGAGCACTACCTCAGCGCTCCACCTATGAGGCACGCAAAAATAGAACCGAAAAACCGAAAGAAATATCAGCTTCATCAGAAATAAATAAAATAAACAAAACAAAATAATGAAAGATAAACGCTTGCCTGCAATATGCAGCAACATTCAACATGCAACCCACCGCTGACCCTCGAATCTGCCCCTCCACTACGAATCTCTATCCGGAGAATTGAATATTGATTCGAGAGGATTGACAGATATCGAGCACTTGCTTAGGAGTTCAAGTTTTGAAATTAACAAGTCCGATTTGTACTTATCTAAAATACACACACCAGATTGTAGCACACCGGAAAGGCGGTTCTCGGGCCAGGTGGAAGTTGTTACATGCGACAATTTTCAAATACAGTGAAACCTGGGTAAGTGGGACCTGCGTAAGTGAGAAACCTCTAGTATAGATAATTGTAATGAGGTCCTGGCTCTTTTTCATCGAATTACCTCTGTTAATGGGACTTTTAGAACCTGGTTAAATGAGATTTGATTATAGGATTTTTCGATGTTTACCTCTATAATTGGGAATCTGTAGCTCAATTCCCTGTATAAGTGTGACAATTTATCAATTGGGACAGGTTTCGACACGTTACAAACATCTGAATTTCTTTCGCACGAAGTAAAAGAAGAATGTGAAGAGACTTCAATAAAAATTTCAAAATGTTAGGCAATGGAAACTTTAGAGACTTTACATAAGTATTTTGAGATGTCAGTATTAGTAATTCTAATATTTTTAATTAAATTTATTCTATAAAGAAATAGGTTTCAAAAACTAGCAATAAAATGGGTCAATCAACTTTTTTACCTTCACTTTCTTGTACCCGATAGTAAGTGAAAAGAAATCAGTAATTTATAATAATGTTGTAAGTGATTGATATTGGTGATGTATTTTAAAATTAATGGACATGAAGGAAAACGTATACAAATTCTTTTAGATTATTAATATATTTCATTTTTTATTGTAAAGTACACAAAATATTCTTGTCGTACAAAATGTCTCTGTACCGATATCATAGTAAATTGTAAATACTTTCTAAAACAAAAACTTTTTTCTATGAAACTATAAGTTAATTTTTATTATGTATGAAGATGGAATAGTAAATTACACTATTCGTAACATAAAACAACAATAAGGTACACATTTTTTAGAAAAAAAATTTATGTCCCTCAAATAGTTACTTTTACTTGTGTATGTAGAGTTACGTTCAAAAATTAATTCAGGAACGGATACAAGCATATTAGGTGTAACCGGTACTTTTAATATTTAGTTATTATCCGCTAGCAAGCCAGCGGCATTCTTTGATCGCCGCCGAAAAACCATCAGTCGGTCGCTAGTGTTTGACGAGAGGGCGTAACCTTTACATGTCGTCTACTGAGTGACCGAATTTTCTCAAAGTCAGTGATTTATTTATCGTCTTAAAAATGATTGTTTTATTGTAAATAACTTTTTATTTTGACTGTATTGTACAATATATATTTTATTCAAAATTTGACATTAAGTTTGTTACAGGTATACTGAGTTACTGTTACGGTAACTCTGTAGACGTTCTAAGTAACTCCTAAGACATTTTTTGTCGTACTTGTTTTAAAAAGTTTATCATACTTGTTATTATAAAAATGATTTTTTTCTTGGAATATTTATTTAACCTTAAATAGATAACCTAAGAAAAAATTTGCATAAATGATCTTTACCATTTGTTTGACATGAAATCAATCGTACGAGGTCCTGTAGAAGATTAATTAGAATTAGTGTCAGTTGTCGTACTAAAGGCAATTCAAAATGTACTCCTTCGCTTCAGTATCAATCGAACAATTTGCGGATCATCTTCAAACAATGATGAGGAAAAGCCCCGTGTTTTTAACGAACAAAAGGAAAATAGTAGAATAATGTGTGTTGGCAAATGCTCGTTTCAGAAAGTTAATGTAAGAGGACAGCTGGCTTCGACGAGTGATTACGGAGCTCCACGACAGGTGTCGCCTGGCGATATTCTACATGTTTATGTTTTTAGCAATAATAGTAAAAAGAAAAAAAATTGGTAAAACTAAATGTGCACGCCTTAAGCGCTCGTGCCATACGTATGTTATTTAAAAGGATAGTTTATTTTATATTTATTATACATCATAATGTAAAATAAACAACTTCACGCTCAATCTCAACCTCTATTTTAAATATTTAAGCGAAATGGCGGATCAAAACATGAATAACTGCCAGTTATAAAATTCAGTTACAGCTAATCGGTACTATATCAAGCTGTGATTTTCAATACAGTTATTCCCAATCGATTAGTGAAGAGATTGAAAAAGAAATTAAGTTTGAAAGTTAAATAGTTTTTTAGTTATCGTGGTGACACCAAGTGTAGACGGGATTTTCAGGCGACAGTAGAAGCATGCCTACGCTCGCGCTTAAGGCATGCAAACATATATTCTTATGTTTGCAAAGCATTGACACCTGTCGAAAAAGACGGTGAGGTGAAAGTTATGTTCTTACGAGTTATATCTAAGGATACAAAAACGTCCAGAATTGATAAAAAAGGATATTAGCTATATAAACTATGAAGACATTATTATAATTTTATCAACACCAGCATTTACGGGTAAATGACAATATACATATAAAGTTGTAATACACATTTTAAAAAAATGAAAATATCAGACTTTGCATTCGATATTTTGATTCATTTTTATCTTTTGACTTGATATTTAATATTTTTTAAAGAATTACAGTTGACTTTACTTTTTTCATCAATTGCTTTAATTTTTTTTCTTAGGAGTTACGCAAATTTGTCTCTGGAGTTATTCTTTGTCCCCAAAATTAGAATCACTTTTTCCATTATAACGTGCTCATTACGCGATTGTATATTTTCACTTTTGCGACTATGAATGTAATGCATTCTTAAGTATATAAAGTATTATTTCATTTTTTTTCTATTTATAAACTTTGTTTTGTTAAGAAAAATATCCTTTTCTATTGAGTTTCAGTAACGCAAATGACAAAAAGTCAATTACTTTTATATTAAATATATAAAATTGTAAAGACTGATAACACCAAATAATTGACGGTGCGTGAACAAGTAAATAAAAACTTTGAAACAACGTTAACTTGCATTATTTACTAACATAATTGACGTTAAATGAAGGTAATGCAGGTGACACTTTGTGGTATGAGTTGTACTTTTTTAAAAATAGTACCTAAAATTGTCTATAGCCATCGCGATTCTTCTGGATCCTTAAACTAGAAGATATTGTTATTGGTTTTATAGAATCAAAATGGAGGAGAAGAAAGTTTTAGTTAAAAGAAAAATAATTGTTGAACGTTGATAATGGTGGGTATTAGTTGACTGACCCAGATACAAACGTAACTGATTACTTTAGGTCATAAACTTTACTGTATAGTATTGCTTTTTCTTATAATAAATTATATAAAAAAATACATACGTACCTACACTTAATTCATAAAACCAAAAATACGCATTTTTAATAACATTTCCACCTCTATAAATGGAATAACGGCATATTTCGACCTCTATAAGCGGGACCTCTATAAATGAGACAACTATAATTTTAAACCTGGTTAATTGGAAACCTGGATAAATGAAAACCTTTTCAAATCGTACAAAATCCTTGGTGCCTTGAGATCTCAATTAACCAGGTTTCAATGTATGCAATTTTCGTATACAAAATGGTGAAACAAATTAAGTGATAATGAGTTCGTACTCACATACGGAAAATTTTCGCACGACTGTCGTCAGTAAAAAATATAAATTGGTTATGTAAACACTGCAAATAAATGGGTTTTGTTTTTTCTATTATACTCTAGTTGTTACGGACAGCCGCGCTCTTAGCGATACATTGTAAATAAATGTATTATTTGTTTTATAAAACGGACTAGGTTAAGAATTCTTTTGTGTTTTTATTGTATTGTACGTGTTAATTAAATAATCCGTATAGTTGTGTTTTTATTAGCCGGGTAGGGTAGTTGTAAGGAATTATATGTTTTCTTAGTCTGACTAAAAAGTTTAAAATAGTTTCTACTTTTAGATTGGGATTTTTTGGATAGGCATGCAAATACTTGTAATATTAAAGATGCAAAAAGTAGAGCTTAAAGTGTTTTAATCCGGAATAAAAAGTTTATGGTTGCATAGGTTTCAGGAATGAGATGGCTTAATCATGTTTTCATTAAAATAAGATTTACTCATTGCCTATATTGACCTACATCTTAAATTTTACATTTGAAAATAAGTTTTGTCTGTTAAGGTGCACCTGTTGCGTGTCACATGAAAGCCGTCTGATAAAATTGTCACAATTCGGAAATTGAGAAATCTGAATTAGTGTTTCGTGTGACATTCATCATTTCATGAGAAACGAGGGCGGTTTGATAAGTCCGTGACTTTTTGAATAAAACATTTTTTTTGCGGCAAATAAACATTTTATTTTTCTACATAATCACCTTTTAGCTCGATACATTTAGTCCAGCGTTTTTCTAATTTTTTTATTCCCTCCAAATAATAGGTTTTCTCAAGGCTCTCAAAATACGCGTTTGTTTCGGTAATGACTTCTTCATTAGACTCAAATCTCTTACCACCCAGCCATTTCTTTAAGTTTGGAAACAGATAATAGTCGCAGGGGGCTAAATCTGGAGAATATGCTGGATGGGGTAGCAGTTCGTATCTCAATTCGTGGATTTTGGCCATCGTGACTAAACACGTGTGCACACGTGCATTGTCTTGATGGAACAGCACTTTCTTCTTCGCCAAATGCGGCCGTTTTTGCTTCAAGTCAACGTCGAATCTGTCCAAAAGCTTTGAATAATATTCGCCGGTGATTGTTTTACCTTTCCCGAGGTAATCAATGTGAATGACATCGCGTGCATCCCAAAAAACTGTGGCCATGACCTTGTTAGCTGACAGACTCTGTTTGGCCTTCTTTGGTCCACGTTCACTCCGAGAAACCCACTGTTTCGATTGTTCCTTGGTCTCTGGCGTGTTGTGATGGATCCATATTTCGTCCACAGCAACAAAACGGCGCAAAAATTCGTCCGGATTACGGCTGAACATCTCTAAACACTCTTTTGAAGTTGTCACACGATTGCGCTTATGGTCGAGTGTGAGCAAACGCGGCACCCATCTCGCGGAGAGTTTTCTCATGTCCAAATATTCATGTAAAATATAATGTACCAGTTGAGATACCTACAACATGAGCCAACTCACGCACTTTCATTCTCCGATCATCCAATATCATTTCATGGATTTTATCGACGATTTCCGGCGTGATCACTTCTTTTGGGCGACCTGAACGTTCGGCGTCACTAGTGCTGGTACGACCACAACGGAACTCTGTAAACCACTTCTTTACCATTGAAATTGATGGTGCCGAGTCCCCGTAGTATTTATCAAGCTTTTCCTTAGTTTCAGTAATGGTTTTTTTACGTAAAAAGTAAAGCTTAATCAGCACACGAAATTCACTTTTTTCCATTTTCGTAAAAATTCACGAGGTTGTCTGCTTTGAATGGCTATCAAACACCAACTGCATGACGTAGCTTGCTCAAAATTTGACAGTTGCCCACTAATAGACTACAGTTGACGGCAGCACTGTTGCATTTGAAGTAACTGCGCGGGAAATTCAAAAAGTCACTGACTTATCAAACCGCCCGGGTAGTTTTACATGGTTCGAGTCGATTCTCGGACCATTGGAAATTATAAATATTGTACAAAACTTAGGAGCTAGGATTATAAATATTGTAAAAACTTAAGTTGTTAGAAAAAATAGACTGAAAAGTTAAAACGGAGAACCCAATTAAAATGGAAACAAAAAAAACACTATGACTTAAATTCCTGTATGTAGGGTTGAGTGAAATGTTAGGATATCCAAAGATATAAAAGGGCCCGTGTGACAGGGGATGAGAATAAAGAAAATAAAAGTAAGTGTAAACTTTATGCTCAATTGAAGCAGAAGTTCATTATTTAAGCTTGCGACCGATGTTACGACTAAAATGAATATCGACAAATCATGTTAGACTAATATACACAGGGATCGCGATCGCGATTGAAGATGAGATCAATCTATAAAAAAAATAAAATAATTTCGTTTTATGTTCTTCTGGGCGAAACCGGGAGAATAGTTATTTATTATTAAACATTTTATTAATTAGCGTAATAGAGGTTTACATTTGAATTTTCCGTTTTGGAATGTTGACCAATTTTATTTGAGTATTTGTGATTTGGCAATGAATTCGAAATTCAAATTATAAAAAGGTAGTAATTATTAATAAATATATTAGGGGTTAACCTTCGACGTCACCGTCTTGAAAGACTGGCCACTTTTAATTTGAAACTATTGAGTTTGGTTAGGCGACGAATTCAAAACTAAAATTATTAGTACAGAAATTATGTAATATTACGCATATATTAAAAAGGTGATAATTAGTTATTTAATTGATTAAATCATTTTGCTCTAAATGCCAATACAAAATACGTAAACTTCGCTATTTCAAGAGCTAATTGGGTAAAGTGCTTAGCCTCAATTCATGACAACCAATTTGGACGAAATAAACAAACCATCTCCCGCCACCTTAAAGATAAGGAAACTTGCGTTTGTCTTTGAAAAGCTCGGATGATGATGTGAGGATAAAATCACTAACCTACTTATATTATCAATTTACCAATAGTATGCTATTAAACGAGAAACTCTTGTAAATAAATATGCCACAATATGATCGCGCAAACGATACTAACAATTATAATGGAAAAAAAATATTTTGAGTTTTAGCCAATTACATTGTTGTTATTGTGTATTAACAACAAATGGCACTATCATAGGACTACAAACGGCACTATATCAACATTCTGCATATTAAGTTGTATTAATACAAACCTATCTAAGGAACTTTTCCCATGGGAAATTATTAATTACCACGATAAACTGGAAATACGTGGAGCAAAGCTCGATTGCTCAGGTATTCTGTCATCGAATACAGTGTTGTTGTATGTAGTGCCGCGCCTGAAACTATAATGGCGCAAACTGAGATAGCACAAACAGCTTTAAAAGTGCTTTCAGCAAGCCCAAACTGTATCCTACTGAAACACTTTGTGAAGAAGGCGAAATTCTCGACGTAAAATAGTAGCTATTTATAATGTACATGAATTTAGAATCTTAAGAGATACATTAAAATGAAAACTACGTTAGAAAAAATATAAAGAACCCTCAAATTGGCCAGTATCTACAAGGTCTTGAATTTGAAATATTTTAATTAAAAAATAGCTTATAACAAAAAGTTTGTAGGTAGAGAAAATGTCTTATGGTAAGTTATATTTAGGATCAGAGTTAATTACTTTATTAGCATATAACAATCATATCATGTCACGGATTATCATATATAACGCATTAACATGTTTTCATTAGAATCCAAAATTATTTTCAGTCGTTTCATAATCATTGTATTCTACTAAATAAAAGAAATGTAATGTAACTAGGTTCGTTGATGTGCACGCATCACGCAAAAACTATTGAACGTTATTCAATGAAAGTTTTTTGGTTTAATTACTTAGGTGTTCGGTTCTTATTCACAATAAATATATTCAGTGTGCTGCATTTCGTGAAAATTGTCATAAAATTTTGTTGTTTCACGATAAATATTGCTATAACTCAGTAAAAATATAAATCACACTTTTAGGGGTTTCGTGAAAATCATTAAGGATCATTATAGTTTGACCGACTTTGTTGAAATTGACACAGGTTTTCTGATCAGCGCAAAGAGTGGAGTGATTTACGGTTCCGTGATTGGTTCAGATTCCTGAAAGATCAAACGGCACGGAAAAAGTTCGGAAGTGGGACCGGGGTTGTAGGGGCGGGCGCGGGAACTGCGGCGCGATAATTATTATTAATATAAGCCTGTTCAATGTGGGCGGAGCCGAGGGCAAAAGCTTAAGTATTAAAAAATGAATCTGTATTGGTTATTTTTTAATAACTACACCGTTGAAGCAATTTTGATGGAATTCACCAGGGTTATAGCTTGCTTTATGAGGACGGGATTTTATAATTCTTATTGCACAAAATTTTCTCGAAAAATGCATGGGTAAAAAAAAAAACAAAAAAAAAATAATCATATCTATGCAATAATTGGGATGCATGTGTAATGTTTAAGTCTATATGCATATAATTAAATAATATTTTTTTAACGTGCCACCAATTTTGTCGGCACGGAATTTTCTAGGGCGACTCTTGCCAACTTTCCACAACATACATTCTCTCTGTAGATGTGTTTTTTCAATTTACTTGTATTCATCTTTTTCAGATGACCAAACCACCGCAACATACCTTTTCCTACTTGTCATACTTTTCCTATCTTGCTTTAAATCACACCGCTTTCCGACATTACATTCCTATTGATACTGAGAGATGTAATCGATTGTAAAAAAAAAAAATATTATTTGAATAAGTATGTTAGTGCACACAATGGAAGTACATAGTTGTGGAAAATCCCCATGTGGGGAGTAGAAATAATATTGTATTTGCTTATTCGTACATGTATAGACATATTACAGACAGGTATAAGTTGTTAGACTCCAGATGAAGAATGCATAGGTAAAAGAAGAGAAAAATAACTTGTATATATTATGCTACTTTATAATAATTAAAAAAATAGAAAAAAATTACATCTTTCTTATCTTAGGGAGAAAAATTTACATGCTAGTCATTGTCAAACTATGGTCGTCAAAGTATGCACAGTGCGTCAGATGCCAGCACACAGACGCGTAATCCTGCCATTTCATCGTCGTGCGATCAGAACAAACACATCAGCGTCCGCGAGGACCGGTGATCGCGGACGGCCACAGTATTGCCCATTGTGTTCGTTGCGTTGTTGAACAAACTGCCGGGCCCACCAGCGAGCGGGCCGAGCCGGCGCGGCGGGCTCGGGCGGCGCGCGCTATCTCGTTCCTATTTTTAAGAACTGACAAATCGCTTCGCTCCACTGATAAGAAACACCTCGAGATAAAGGTTTTAGAAGCGGGCCGTCCGCGAGGCGGCGGCGCGCGCCCACTGCGGCCGCGGATTTCGCACGCGCGCCGCCGCTTGCCGCCCGCTTCGCTCAGTTTTCGGAATACCGAACTCGGATTCGTTGGTGTGTCGCGTTGTCCCGAATGCGGCCATCGGGCGGTTGACGATATTTAGATCGCGTCGATCTCCGTTTACCGCTCGCAAGAGAAAAGAGGATTATATAAAAATGGCGCGATATTCGGCATTATTTATGTTTGTGATCGTCGGAATGGGACGGCAGGCGACGAAGGCGGAACTCTGCGACAGGAACAACACCGTCGACATCACGGACGGGACCGTCCAGGCGGACGATTCCGTATCGTTCCAAGGCGTCGTATACCCTAACGGGACTTGGTTCGAGGTCTTCGAGAACGGACGTGCAGTCAGATTGGGGTGCGCCTGCACCGAGCGAGGCTGCATTTGGAAGTGCTGCGGTTTGAACGAAGAGTTGCTAGGACGGAAATGCGTCCCCACCGCGAGAGTGTTCAACCCTTCGGTGTACAGGGGACGGGAAATCACGCCCATCGTCGCCAGCGAACACTTCAACTACATATACAGCATACCGTGCTCTCAGCGGTACCTGGTGGACACGGACATGGGCAACGAGCTCTATCTGCAAGAGGTTGGTTGGACTTGGAAATTGTTTTATAAGTAGTATCGATTTCAAACTAACCGTCGCTCATGAGTTTTTGCATTTTTATCAAATAATTGCAGAGGTGTATATATATATATATATATATACAAATGTCAACAAACATTCAGCACATTGGATCGTGGCAAAGCTAATGCCGAACATGCCAATATCAACGTTCGCACTTATATAAACATGTCAATGATCGGGGTCAACGTAAGTAAATATTTTATCAGAGTATTTGGTTGCTTCACTGGAATTCGGCCATTTACATTGCAATTTCATCGAGTAACTGGTAATCGTTTGTTATTCAGTCGTATATGGTAAAATACATATTTTCCTTTAGTAAAAAAGAAATACAACTAAAAATTTAACAGTGTCGATGTAACATTTGAAGAGATAAATGGATGAAGGTGTTATTTAAATATTAAATTCGAATGTATATAAAACCTTCATCCACTCAGATCTCCATTTAAGAGAGTTTTACACTCTCTTAAGTACTTAAAAAAAATATATTATTTTTTTTAAATGAAACTGTGGTGTAAACCAGTTCGTGTGCATTATAATGATATTAGATTAAATATCATTAAAGAATCACCTGGAAATTATGACTAATCTCGACTAGGTACACTATCGCAGAAACAATGTCATCGCATTATCAGACATCCTGAAGATGAGTAATGAATCGAAATATGAAGCGTAATAAGAAAATAATGTTCAGCCACATTGTCATGATGGCTGATATTAAAGCAAAACTTTGGACAAGTGCATGTAGAATTCACACCCGGAGGGTTCCGTACAAACATAATTATGTATGTAGATATTTAATATTTGTCCATTAAAAGTCTCCACGATTTTCGTCTGTTTTCGATAGCGATACTGGCGAAATGTCGTTCCGGGAATTCCGAAAGTTTTATTGTTTTTCTTTTGTCTCCAACAATCTCCAAAAAAATTTTTCGAAGTTTCTTTTTTTTTAAATATTTTACATTTTCATAATGGCGAATTAAAAAATGTACTCCCATACATCGCCTTACACTACGATCTATAATACTTCAACTACAAATGTTGAGTTATAATCGGTTTTTGCCTAATTTCAAGATTCTAAGTAAACAGTAAATACCTTATGGTTTTGAGTTAATTGTAAATATCAAATTATAAGCCATTAATGGCCTAATTTATTGATTGCGTTGATTTAAAAGCTCGATCATTTTAAAGCTTTAAGGAACCGTAGACCGACTATTTAATATTAACTTCATTTCGATATCTCGACTCTAGAGAAAAAGGGTCTCGACAGACAGATAGTGAAGGGTTTAGAGTTAAAGGTTCCTTTTAAGAAAAGAATCGCTAAAAAATATGTAAATTACTATAACAAGTTCATTTTATAATCACTAGTGTGATTATAAAATCACACTTGTGATTTTGTGATTGTGATAGTGTTTGTGATAGTTTTGTAATAGTGATAGTGATAGTTTTTGATTGTGATAGTTTTGTGATAGTGATAGTGTGAGTTTGATGAATACTCATTTTCATACTTTTTTTAAATATAAAACTAAGGATCGTAAAATGTTATTTAATGGCTGAGATCCGCACTAGTAGTTCCATAAAGCGTAACGTAAAAATTCAACTGGATCTATAAGAGTTTTTAAAGTCTCTGTCGACTCTTCTAGGAAATAGGCATGAGTTTATATTACTAATATTATAACAGTTTGTAGTACTGTTATCTAAAATTAAGCTGTTTTAAGATCGATTTTTAAAATAAAGTCTATATGAATAAATACTCTGAATGCACGTCGTGTTGATAATAATTGTGCTCACCAATTAATTAATTCAAACGAATGTCTTTTTTTTTTCGTAAAACTCATACAAACTCACGCGTTACTCTCGCTCGTGAACTGCACCTTTCCATTCGACATTATTCGGGGATATTTCATATGGAGCTGTAGCAGAGACCACATAACGGATGTTGACCTGCAGGATATTAGGATGATTCTATAATGACTCAAAAATGACGATGCAAAAGAAATACTCTCCTTAACCACGTGAGCCACCGTCACGTTTTCCACGCCGAGAATGCGGTCGGTGATTAGGAGCTTTTCGAACCGGGAATCGACAGGTTCGATTCTTACCATAGACGAACCGATTCATGAGTTTTTTTTAAAGTTGAGTTAAATCGAGTCACGCTCTCCGTGTCTCCGGGAGCACGTTAAGCCGCCGGCTCAGGACGTTGCGATATCATTGATGACGACGGCCGTCAGCAACTCCCGCCCCGCGGTGAGCCAGCGCGGGTGACCCGGCAGTGGAATGATTAAAGGACTTCATAAGAAAAGGAGGTAATGACTGAATCTGCGAAGGGGCGGATCACCGAAAACTGAAAGTATGCGGAATTGAACAATTTAGAGTTACTACAGACCACCTTACCCAAGTGTCAAGTGTTCCGAAAAGTCTTCAACGCAGTGCGGACCTAGCCCATAGGCTTCTACATAAAATTGCGACAACTATAATTGGCGATTATGCTTGGCGTGTGCGAATGATGAAAAAAAATTGTCATGCTAGGTGGTGCTGTGGTCTTAGACTGTCGCTATATCTGAGATGTCGATACTACAATGGCACTTCGTCAGTTTCAGTTCAGAACGAAAGTACAATGACGATCCAGTTGCAAAAAGGCGTGAGACAGAGACAGATGTGTCTTCAAATCTCTGCACCTTAATATAGAAAAAAAAGTTTTCAGCCTCTTAAAACGAAAGAGAAGTGGCAGCGATATAAATGGTAGATATAAGGCAGATTCTTTGAATTTCGTTTTGTATCGAATTAAACAAAACGAAGAAAGGTCATTCGGTAGGTAATATCATTTAAGCAGTTAGTCAAAAAATGAAAAGGAATAAGTCGAAAATTATGTTCAATACCCATATTATATCTCTTCGAAGATAGTTAAGGACTGTCCCAATGTTAACAAATGTGTCTCGTTGAGGCGTTCAATGAGGCATATCGAACTTCAAATAAATCGGTTCAAATGGGAAGCTTTCGTCTATCTAGGCTGTATCTTCGAATCCAACGTATTTCAAATAACTAAACAAAAAAAGGTTTTATACAGTACGTGTTACCCTTGATGGAATACGAAGACAAATGTGGTTTTAGTAGCATGAGTCTTGTAAACAAACTCAGAGTCTTTCAAAGTGTTATTCGGGTATTTCTATAGAGACGTACGATAAATAACATGCGACATGTGTAACAAAGGTATAAATTAATGCTCACAGCATCAGTAAGTTGAAGGTAATGGGCAGGACACGTCGCTCATACAATCTTTAACCGCTGGGGAAGATAAGTTCTCCAGGGCCAGAATGAAGTTGATAGCAGCATTGGACGGTTTGTCAGTGGTTGAACTGATGACCGCCTGATGTATTTACCGTTCTTCGCACATCATCGTAGACATGTAGTATCCGATGGTTAAAACAAACAAACTAACTGACAACAATCAAAACGCACAATGTTTCATAATAATAAAACGTTTAAAAATAAGCTAGGTCAGGTCGTTTAGTGGAAAAGGGATTAATCTAATATTCCATTTTCATTTCGGTTTTGATGTTGTAAAGACGTAGCGTAAAACACTTTAAAAAAGTTACGATTTATTTCAATAATGTGGTTTACATTTCAAAAACTTTTTTTGTTATTAAATATCTACATTTAATTTATTCAAAAAAACAAAAAAAAACCAACACGACTATTATAAGTATGTAGGTTCAGACATTGAAGCGAGAAAATCGGATGTCATACACAACCGGACGAATACAAATCATAAAAAAAAAACGAGTGGTGTTGTGGGACACCAGATAGGAACGAAGTTCTTTATTATAAAAATATTAGTTTCAAGCTCTATTCGAGGTACATTTATTTTATTTTTTTGCCGCTCCCGATACTTATTTTGGTATTCCGCATTTTTTTCCTTATTTCTTTCCTACTAAGAAATAAAATAATAAATTTTATATAAAAGATAACCTTAAATGAATTATATACATACAACCACAAAACTAAAACACGTGGTAATCATACACAACCAAACAAACAAAAACACGTGTTGCTTGTATGTCAAATGTTTTAAATATTTTTTTTTATTTTTACTTACATATTATTTGGTGACTATACAATTGTCAATTACCATTTCTGTCGATTCATTTTCTATCATTGTATTTAATTCACTTTCCATTATTCAAAATCATTTCTAAGAAATTAATTCACAAAATAACACAAACACAAGCCACGCTTATATCATGAAACCTTAGTGGAATGATATAGTAATAATAGCCAACTGCAATAATAATAACAGTTATCACGTAGACTATACATTTGACACTGTGTAGCCATCATACATAGACTATACATAACAATCTTACGCTTTTATTTAACGTTACGGACGTTTTTTTGCCAGCTAGGGTACCCCTCCGCAACGCCCCATAAGGAACTTCGTTCCAAAAATTCTTTCGGTCTCATTAATCTTGGATCCCTAGAATGGTTTATAAACGTTAGAGTACATTTCGAAATTCGGTATACTAAGAGAAATATTTAAATTTTGCAAGCAGTCGCTACGACTGACTATTTACATATGCTTTTTTGAATCCGTTTGGCGGGAAATAGAGTTAGATCAGGAGGATTAGAGTATTATAAATTGAACACTGTATTAAAGTGGAAACGAAATACTAAAGCTGTGCCCACGTTAGCACTTACAGGGTTGGCTCCACACGCCACAATGCGATTCCATAAGACCCGCGTAAACGCGGACGAGAATGCGTAATCCTTCTATCAGGATATCGCATTTCGTATCCGCGTCTGTCACGAGTTATCAAGCTCACTATGACGATGTGATAGATCATATTATCTAGTGACCAAGATTATGTATGTGTGGAACGAGCCATTTTCGCAGGCAGAACAAGATTTTTGTCGCGGTTTTTACCCAAAAATCATTTTATGTCTGTTTACATATCTATTTACCACAACGCTGTAAGTTAGAAACGCTTGAATGCATTTAATGGAAATTAGTTAGATGATTTAATGCATTTAATGGAAATTAGTTACTAATTTCTAAAAATGAATAAATTGACATATTCGAAATGTAATTGCTTGAATCGCTTTGTTAAAATGTTAAATAATTGACCGCTATCGAGTGAAGGGTTGGACAATGTGATGGAAAATTTATAACGATGTCTCGCTTAAACAATAACGTGTTCACCATATCCTCAAGATTCTAAAATAGTTGGCTTTATATTTAGCCCGTGAAAGAATAGCGGAGATTTGCGAGCGTGGCGCCGGATGGTCTGCGGCGAGAGGAAAGAAATTTGTATGTGTGTTCGTGCAGTAATAGGTTTCAACAACACATGCACAATTTTAGCTCGTTGACGGTTCGCTCTGGAACCTTGAGTAGTCCGCCATCTTTGTTTACACAGGCGCCCCCATAAAAAAATGCGGTGTTTATATTTCAGTAGAACTTTGTCGCGGGAAATATGCCCAACGTCCTACTTAATTAAACAAACATAAGTGTCAACACCTCGTATGCCATGGAAAATATTTTCAAAACCAATCAAAGTTTGGATAGGAAATTGCGTTAGCAAAACATTACATGTGTATAGGCACATGCGTATAGGCACTAGTGGGTAAGGTGTTCTGTGAGTGTTTTTAAGTTCTATTTCTTTTTGGTCAACACATTATTTGTAAATTATTGTCTTATTGTGTTGCATGACTAGGTCTTGTCTCTGGAATAACACACGTCTCACCGTTTCACATGTTATTATGTTATTTACAGTGAATTTTCTGTAATTTTATTATTAACGTATTTAATTAAAAAAAAATTTAATTAGCTTACATAATTTGTATTTGGATGAAGATAGTTGTATTTTTTATATAATAAAATTCATATTTTTTTATAAACATAAAGCGACAAACAAGCGAACTAAATATTAACAACAAATATTTGTAATATTTTTGGATTTAACGATTTAGCTAAGAGATGGAAGTACTAAATGAAAAAATAAAGAAACTGTAAACTAAAATTAATGACATTACACTAGGAACATATTACGAATTTCATCTAAAGTCCAACGATGAAAAAAAAAAAAAAAAAGTGAGATTATGGAAATATTTTTATCAATTTTTCTTTAAAAGGTATCTATTATAAATAGTAATACGAGAACTGGTGATGTGAAAAAAATATAGATATGAACAAAAAAATTTTCACATTTTACAAATTTTGATAGCATTTATTTATCTTATAATATCTAATTTTAAACAAACAAAAAAGAAGCGTGTAACAGGTGAATGTAATTTTTTTTTTGATAACATAATACAAGCACCTATCATTAAAATGATAAGTTTAAGTGCACCCATCATGCATCGTACACCGTAATCTAACTATTATCACCGTGAGTAACGATAATGACGCAGTGCGCAGCGTGGAGATTAGGGTTCCTAGAATCGAGAAACTTCAAAATATATTATATAGTCATATTTAAATCGGTTTTATTTTAATGCACATATACCATTTGTTTCATATTCACCGACTGCTCTCTCCTCTTCTGAAAACTAGCGTCCGTAAGGCTACACGTGACAAAACTTTGAAGGCATTTTTTTTTCGATAATATACATGCCTAGTCTGTAATCTATGGCAGAAGATTAGGACCTAAAGTTGTCTGCTGAATCTGTCTGTCTTCATACTCTCGATGCAGGAACAGCGGACAGTGGTTATGATGATGAGGACTCGGATGTGTAACACGTGTCGGAGTGTCAATCCCAAGCGTACACAGTCATAGACGACAGTTTTATAGGAGGTTATTCCTTAAAAATGGATTTTCATATCGTTCGATAATGGATTTTCATTTCATATCAATGGATTTTCGTACCGCTGTATAGCGGCACAAAAAGCTCATAGACAGCAAAATCAAGAGTTAAGTAAAAAGTGAAGCTTAACATTTTTCTACGAAACGTCGCTTGCGTTCACGTATCGTATTTTAATTACTACCACATATTATCACAATATTTAATGACGATTCTAAATAATATTAATTGTGAAATAAATCAATCTTCCTAAACATGTATTATATATATGTGAGTTTTCGGTTAAAAGAACAGTAGTTGCATAAGCTGCAAAATGTAACATATAACAGACTTCATAGATCATACAGTTCAGTACCAAAAAAATGGTACAATGATATACCAAAACATAGAGTAAAAATACGACATATTATAGAATAAAAGTCCATAGATCTTCACATATGGCGAAATCTTTACACATAATTAATTCAAATTACTTACTTATAAAACAAAGCTCCAGTTTTGTTTTGCTTTTTTCCTAGAATTCAATTTATAATAACATAAATTACAACTAAGCATGTTAAAGTATAGTATAGTATTACATATAGTAAATAAGAACAATTAATGTTACAAAAAGGCACGAAAGCCCCTCTTGTCGTGGCTCACGTTGGCTTTGTAGTTGTAGGCCATATTTTTTACACTGTTGATCGCACCTTCCGTGGACGATAAAAATGCATTTGATACAACAGCGACTCGATAACGGTGATAGATAAAGAAGTGGAAATGTACTTTTTATTGTCTAACGGATCTTACACTTTTGCACGCATTTAGAATATTTTCACATTTTATTTATCTATATTTTACTAGGTTTCCGCCCGTGGCTTCGCTCGTACAGTGTCTCTATACGAGCGAAGCCACTTATATAAATAAATGTATTTATTTCCTACATCTATCGATATTGCTGTTAATTCAAATCTCGGACGGGCTTCCGTTTCTGCTTACGGCAATGATTCTTATTATAATTCTCAATTTCGTTCACGCTATTGATTCCAGTACTGTTTCCATACTAAATTTGACTATGATTACATTTTCAACTTTGCCCGATTTTGGCTATCGATTCTGTTTCTCTTCTCGCTTTCAATTTAGTTTCTGCTACTGGTCATTTGAACGAAGGCGGGAATAATTGTAGTGTCAAAATAAAATATAAGCTATGTTAGTCAGGGACAGTGTAGTTTTCTATTAATGGAAGAACTATTAGAATCGATGTGGTAGTTTGTTTCACTATAGTACAAACGCGCGAATGAAGTCATGAATAAGGGCTAGTACAGGTCCATAAAAACATGTGCATATGTAAATATGTACAACATTGAGTAAGAATTTTCATACTATCGATGAAGAACTTAGGAGATTTGAACAAACAAACATTTATATATATATATCCAAAAAATCCTCCTAAAAGTTTTCCGTTTACTTTGGCAAATGACTATCAATATTATAATTATCAAATGATTGATTCTTATACATTGACAAAAATTAAAAAATACACCTGAGTAGTTTTTGATTTGGCAGTACAACGCAGGAAACTCTGCCGCTGTGAAATTAGCCGGAAAAGCGACGCAATGACGTAAAATAAGAAAGCGTGGGAGAAGGAGGAGAAAAGGCCGGGAAGCGCTGAACCTGCGCTTTGCATCATTCGCAGGCAATTCAGAGCGGTAGAGTTCCGTGCGTTGTGCTGTACACTGGATTCATCTTTATGCATTTTTACACTTATAAATATAGATATTAAATACTGTAGTACATTATGGTGACCTTTAGGTATATAAATGTGTAGAAAGTCTGAGAACAATATTTTAAGACATGATACTTATTTTTTTACAAAATGAGTATTATTAAGATTAATTGTTTAAATAAGCAAATGTTATGTGTTATAAATATCATAGTTAATTAGGTATTTTTTTTTTAAATGAATCTTTGATGTTTTTGTAAAGCATATATAATCTTATTTGTTACTCTAACTGGATTTTAGGGTATACAATAATTATTTCGAATGCAGGAAACAATTTATCGTCACCTCTGGTGTTTGGAAGAATAATATTTGAGAGCAGAGCAATGTTCTTTGATCGCAATGCATTCCGCTGTTTCGGAGATTAGCCCGAACAAACAGACGGACTTCTAATTTACATAAACATTGTTCGTATTAATGTTTAGATTGTTTACTGATACAAAAACACATTATGGAAAGTACAAGAATTTTTATATGAATTCATGGGAAAATAAAGTGCTAAAATTGTCTATAATAATTTTGGTAAGGCACGTACATCATTAGACTTTTTGTCGGGCTTGCTTGTCAATTATGTTACTATCCCTTTTTGTTTCATTACAGACGTCGCAATAAAAACAAGCCCAAGTAGAAAAGAGTGTGTCGCTATTTTGTCACTCCCTCTCGGCTATCTTTCCTCTAAAATTAGTGTATGGCGGCGGCCGACTTATGTTTATTTGACCGAATTTGACAAAAAGTCAGCACCGTCAATCTGACGGAATTGAGAGTATAATGACAGTCAATAGACGCGATCAGTTGTGAATTAGTTATGGCGGTTATGACGCAATTAATTATGGTCGGTTTGCGCAGCATCAACCGGTCAATGTTCATTTAATAATATTTGTTAATTTCGAATGTAATCATTTAAAGCTGGACACGTTCGTCTATCGTGTAACACTCGCATTGTCAATCCGACGACAACCGCAGTATTGTGTTTGCCAATGCTTTGTCGAGTTCTGTACCTGATCGCGATATCGCTCTCAACCATAACCTAATTCCTAATGGTTCCTACTCCTGTTTTTCTTGTCCATTTCTTCCCTGTCCGCACTTCCGACGACAATTTCGATTTTGATCTTAGCGAAAGCTTCGCGGCCCTGCAGTAATTGTCGGTCTCGACTCTATGAATGCTTAATTAATTACTTATTACGTTAGTTAAGATATGACTGAAGCAATCAACATTATTGTGGATTCCTTACAAAATCAATATAATAGACTTTTATCTATCCACACGTCTTCGTAAGATATCTGTACTTACATTAATTTCTCTATTACATATATAATTTTTTATTCAACCTAAATCAAGAAAACAACCAATTTGATAGTTTCTCTCCAATGGTAATTAAGAATAGTATCAAATCGTACGGAACCCAATTTTTTTAAGTAATACTACCTAGGACCATCTGCATTAATATATTTAGTAATAAAAATATATAACAGTAAAAGAAATTTTAAAATGGAGTCACTACCCTCGGATAGAAATCAAATCCATATCGTTGTGTTCAAACATACAATAAAACAATTGAACTCGGTTTGTCTATACATTGAAAATATGCAGGAATAATGGAGAAGGGTTGATAAGACAAAACAAAGACTTTAAAATTTTGTCTGTCTGTCTATTTGGCTTTTCGAAATTACTGAATAGGTGTAGTGGGATTATATAAAGTACAAAATTTCTTTTAAAATTTTGTCTGTCTGTCTATTTGGCTTTTCGAAATTACTGAATAGGTGTAGTGGGATTATATAAAGTACAAAATTTCTTTTAAAATTTTGTCTGTCTGTCTATTTGGCTTTCGAAATTACTGAATAGGTGTAGTGGTATTATATAAAGTACAAAATTTCTTTCACTTATAGAAAGATACACTACCCCAGAGTAATTTGGCCTAATTTTTTTTATGTTTATACCTGCATTTATCCTGGCTTCATACAATTCGGAGCCGTGAGCGGTATCGGATTGAAAGCAAGACGGAGGGTAAAATTGCGAGTCAGTACAGGCACAGAAATTGAGAACGGAACCGCGGTTGAAACCGAGTGTCGGATGAAGAATAGAATTAAGAGCGTAACCGGGATCGAAGTCAAGAACATTACCGGAATCAGAATTGAAAGCGAGAACGCGATTAGGATTGACAACAAGGTCCGCACAGAAGATGTGGGAACAAAGTCAATGGTCACGCGGGCGAAGCCGTGAGCGTAAAGCTAGTAAATAATATTTTCATGGATTAAACAAGGTTAAGTAAACTTTTAGAACACAAAATGTATAGAGCGATGATCGTTTTCGCTCACAGTAATAGGTATAATTTGCTGGGTTTTCGTAAACTTAGCTCATTAACTTCAGTTTCTGAACGATTTATTTCTTGCATTTCGCCATCTTCTTGTATTATATGTAGTAATGCGTAGTTAAATGAGTAAATTAATTTTAGTGTATGTATATATATATATATATATATATATATATAATTTAGTATTTTTAATAAAATCATATAATAAACTTTCGAATTGATATGGATTAATGAATGTTAATGTAATGGATAACCGGCATTTACTGGAGGGATTTATCGCAACATTTCAGACTGCCTGTAAAATAATGAAACAGTACGTCAGAGACTTAATTATCATTCGGATGGTTACCTCTGAAATGCAAATTCAATTAAATTTAAAATTATCAATTTATTCTCTTAATTGTTATAGCAATTTTAAAATATTTCTTGTCACAGTCGGTATTCAACTTGTTACCTTAAAGTAATGTTAATACTCTATTAGACATATCAATAAATAATAATGATTGATGTATAAAGTTTCTGCTTCAATCACAAACTCTTCCTACATAAGGTGCTTGTGCTTCTTGCCTAACAAAAGCTAAATACGTACATATGGGCAAAACGTTATCTGTCTGTTTGTATTTATAGACTCACCCACCAATGATTATATCTTTGGTCAAAATATGGTCTGTGTTATAACATTATTGGAATCGACCGATCTGTTTTATTTGTGGGCCATTAATGTTATAGTGCGATTCCAAAAGTCGGCGCACGATCAGGAGCGTGAACGGAAGTAAAATAAAAACTTGGAATATAAGTCGAATCAGAATCGAGAGCAAAACTGGGATTGGAAACTACTGCAAAATGGAAACGAGAAGAACGTACTGGAGAGCGGCCGACTTTTTATCCGAAAGCAAATCGAAGACGGGATCGAAAATGAATTCGGTCATTACAGTCGTGAGCAAAACCGGGGTCAGGGATTAGGATCAAGACAGAAAGCGGAAGCAGAACTATGGTTCAAGAGGCATAGAGATGAAGGAATATTTGTCATGTTTATAAGGGTGAAGTCATGGACGGACAGCAAGTTGAATATAAATTGATTAGGTGGTCGGTATCGCAGCTAATCTCGCCCGTATAGCTTATGCCCTGATATAACGGCTTATTGTTATTATATCCTTCGTTATTAATATCCTTTCCACTAGAGCCGTACTATAGCTTCATTAATAGAGCCATCAAAGGAAGGGAGTTAGTGTAATTTATTGTTAACCCATAAATTCAATTTATTGGTCAGCAGTAAGCTGAGCTTACGAGCTTTAGTGTAGGAAACGGTTTATGACTGTCTGGTCAGACGCTGGCAATGGAGCTACTAGACTTTAAAACGTTTTGTATTGCACATTAAATTTAATTGCGCTCTGAAACACATCGTCATGATTAAAAATACAACAAAAAGAATGCGAACAATTTTCCAAATAATAATTTTGTCGGATGTAAAGGCATTCAACCAATTTTCAATATAGATATGTCCCAACCTCATTTGGTAAACTTTTAAATACCAGTGAAATGCACTTATTTATAGATAGTTAAAAAAAATGAGGGAATTTTTTTTATTTTGTTCAATATTGTACATAAACGCTATCAATATGAGCAACTTTAGATTTTTGTGAAATTAGAGCAACGTGCTATCATTAAATTTCTAACTAGAGCATGTAATAGTTAAAAGTGTTTTAAAAAGGAAACGACCGCTGTTTACGGAAGCGGCAAACTTCCAGTAAGCGGTGTCGATTGATTTGATCACCTACTATTCGGTCGGTTGATTGATTGGTGGAGTGAATTCGAACGTGAGGGCAGATCATAGAGAACTACCTTCGTGCCGACAGAACTGTGGCCTGAAGCAGAAGCCCCTTCAAAGGAGATTGCAGGAAAGGTGGAGAAAATTGTATTAGACTACGATCGAGTAAATGTCGAGTCGATAGCTGAAACAACTGCCCTTACTGCCGGAATAGCGTACACGTCATTCACGATCAACTTCATAGGGAAAAAGTCACCGCAAGATGGTGGCCGAGAATAATGCCTTATGAGAAGCAAAACTGCATAGAACGCTATTCGCAGTTTTTCGAACTAGAAAAATGAGTTCATCTCTATAACTTTGACAGAAAAAGTCGCCGCGGAGGCTTATTAGAGGAGCAGCTCATCTCGAAGAATTCTAGATATTTCTCTCAGTTGGAAAGGTTAAGACCACGAGCTTTGAGAATAATCATGAGATATTACAGGGAAAATTGACCAAAGGTGCGCTGTTTCTTCATGATAATGTTGCGGTACACGCCGTTCAGATTACAAAGGCTGCGACATGACTGCAATTTCTAAATCATGGACCGATCCCCGTACAGTCCGGACTAGATCACCAACGTTACGTCCTATCATCGTACCAGAAAATAAGATCTTCATAGAAATCGATGTGCTGCCGATGAAGCACCGATGGTGTCTGTGACCAAACTTTTTAACGAACAAAGTGAAAACTTCTATTGTACGGGTATGAAAAAATACTTGACTGATCTGATAGCTACATTAAAGGGGTACGAAAAATTACTAGACAGATGTAACAAATGCGTTGGCGTAAAAGAGACTATATTGAAATAAAAATAAATAACAACATCTGCATTATTTTTTTGTTTCATATTTTTATCGCAAATTCATAAAACACCTGTCCTATCACGGAAAATCAAGAAAGATTATGTCGAATCCCATACCTGAAGAACCTTTTTTATACCGGATGTTTTACTCTATACGAATACTATGTATATTTGTATACATTATATAGGTACACAAAATATAAATGAATACAAAACATAAAATATTTACAAAACATTTACATATTCGTGCTTAATGCTGACACATCTATATTGGTTGGAATAAGTTTGGACGAACAATGCACTATAGCAATATTTAATGAATTTGATATAAACAGTAAGCAATTTTATATTTTTTTTTTGAACTCAAAACAATAAAAAAGCAATGACAGCGTGAAAAATTAGTGCCAATTTAAACTTAAAATATGAAGAAAATGGAAAGTTAGGAATGTTTTAGTAATCTGATTCGGCGAAATCGTTTAAATGCAATAGCGTTTATGTCATAGACCTAGGAAGCTCTATGGCACGTTTATGTCATAAGACTAGGAAGATCTACGACACTCCTGTGTCATAGAGCTAAGAAGCTCTATGACATCCCTATCCCCGACTCAGCGGAAACAAACTTTCGTCAAGCATGTACATTAAAAACATTATTGATGTTAGTACAAATGTACATGAAACAGTGTTTCGTGTAACCGTTTTGGTATGGTGTTTAGAGCAAAACACGCGCACAAAGCTCGCTATCACATCAAAAGGGTCGTTATTTATATTTAACATCTGCTAAGCCCATTGCGTTTTTCGTCTTGCTCCTTCACCGTAGCACAGATAGGATTCCTAAGAATATTTTCCAGACTAAATCGGTCCTATTCTATCCATTCTATCCCGCCTTATTTTATTCAATGAGGGTAGTTCGGGTTTTTGCACCTTTCGTCGGTCTGCACGTCACAGCACTTTCGTTCTCCGTTTTTTGTACATTCATCAAAATATTTTATTTTCGAACGTAAACACATGACTCAGAAATAACGATAGAATTTTATGCATTTAATAAAATTAGCTACACTCTCCATACAGCAAAAGGCGTATTTGGATAACTTTTAAAAAAATCTCCTTTAATCGTCCATTATTAAGATGTATCTGTAAATATTTGTTGGCGCATGCTCTCTACCATTCTATTTACTAAACTGAAAATGAAAAAAAAATCTAAAAAAGTGCGAAAGTTTGTAAATGTGTTTGCCGTACAACGTATTATTATTGAGGTTTTATAATTTATTTCGTCACAGTACGCCTTTCAATGAGTCAAATATGGTTTCCTTGAAGGTTGCACAAAAACCTTTTAAAAAATGAATAAGATTATGTCGATCGACTAGCCTGCGACTGCAAAACCCCATCACATAATAACAACCACACATGTTTGCTTAAATTCTACATTTTAATAATTCCCTTCTAAAATAATTATTTAGCGGGAAATAATTTCCTATTACGTTAGTTAATTACGACTTTTTTATGATCGAATATATGTTGTGTCTGTGTTATACATATATATTAACCTAGTAACGCGACAACATTATCATGTACAAAGGAATTTTGGGTAGCGTTTGCCATTCAAACGAGTATTTACAATAACGAGATACGAGCAAGTAATCTATCATGTTGAAATGATGACACGGCTCTTTCGTATGAAGGTGAAATGAATTCATGATTTGCAGCGAAAACGAGACAGAAATACGGCGTGGTGCGAGCCGCTCAACATTATGTTTTGCACATGAAAAAAAGCATTGAGAGATGTGAATCAAACTGTGATGCAATCGTTACATCAGAGTTTCAAAGTTGAGTGTTACAAACGTTTGAATTTAGCTATTGTCACGGTAACGTAATGGACGGTTAATGTAGGCGGGCAATCAAGCATTGCACCCACGTAGGAGTATGCTAACTTTCACAGAAAAGTTCCTTATGTTTATTTTAAATAATAATTATTTAGGTATATAATATGAACAGTACATAACATGCAAAGTATACTTAAAAATTTTAGAACGTTAAATATAGAGTTTTGTATCATAAAAGACAAGTTACGAACACTGGAATAATTGATATGAATAGGGAATTATTGTAGAAACTAATAAAAATTAATCAACAACTTTGTGCCTTTTATTTTTTCCTATCGCGTAATGAAAACTGTACAATAATGTAAATTACTGACATGTTTCATTGATAAATGTGTTTTGGAGGCACATCCCCGTTCGCGGGTGAAAATTGTTCTAATCTGATCAACATATTTCTCATAACTTTGTTAAAAAACCTTTTGGCGTAGACGCTACGATTCGTATTATTTCTTTTTGTGATGCACGTGTTGCACCCCTATTGTTCATAAAGCCAACATACTTGTTTACATGTTTATAACTTACTTTCTATTGACTTACTTACGGTTATTTTATGGAGAAACAGTGAAATGCGATAATTCTTGAAATAACATTAAGAGTATTGACTTTTTAAATTAAGATTAGATAGATAAGTCACTATTACGATGTAAACTTCAAACATAAAGTACCGATGATAGCCCATTTTTCGCATATTTCAAGGTCTTCCATGACTTTTCGTTGTTTTTTTCAACCGATTTTAATGTTATTTTATTTTTTTGTATCACATATAATCTAATTTTAAATCGGACCAGTTATGCTCCCTACTTTGTATACGTGGAATTTATTTTTTGGCATAAAAATTTGTCACCAATTTAAATATTACCAAGAAAAACTTCTCAAAAAACTAGCAGCGCCATCTATTAGATCTTCCGAGTACTAGGACGTAACGATTATGTCATTAAGATAGACAACACAGAATTTTTGAAAACCTTTTAAAAATCAACAAACTTTTCCATGAACCGCTTTTGATGAAATGAAGCCTTTCAAAATACGCCCAAGTTACCTATGAAAATCCCACGACAATTCCTCTAGTAATTTTGGAGATTAGCGATTGCGATTAAAGAGACTGTGTGGCTATATAGAAAAATAGTTTTATTTGATCCTGTTAAATCCCCACACAACACGCAATCAGTTTTGGCAAAGCTTTTCAATATACAGACGCGACTGTTCTACTAATTTCATTATATGTATAGCTCGAAGTTATACATAGTATCAAACATATCGAGATTCTTAACCGGTCGCAAATATTCTAGCTTCATTAAAATAAATAAATATATGTAAAAAAAAACGTGTTGCTTGTAACAGCGGCGAGTATTTTTAATTTTGTTCTCATCGGCCCCATTAGCCGTAACGATGCGATCGAAGTAAACAAATTCATCTTCCGACATGAATGGTATGTACTGTTTTCGGCGCGAAATCGGCCCGCGATTTGATACGTTCGTATTTATCATAAAAGATCTAGAACGCCGGCAATTTATGGCAATTTATGTGAACGGTCCAGTTTATACGCCGTCATTGAAACATAATCGGGACCCTTAGGAGAAACAATAAAGCGAAATTTCACTTATGAAAGTAAAATTTTGTTTGGACATTGTATATCGATTATAAATTAAAAAAAAAAAAAGCTGCCCAAGAGCATGTCGGACCATGCTCATCATAAGGTTCCGAAGCCATTATTACAATGAAATGCACTACAGATGAAAATAGTACGTTGTTATGCTTTTTCCATGTTTCCCGCACAGTATAGTTATAACACTTTAGTGGCCTATAACTATAAAAACAAATAAGTATGTTGACTGTCACTACTAAACTAGTGTAAATTAAAATGCATCGGCAAAAGAACGTATCTTCATGGCACTTACGTCCTTTTGACGAGTGGAGCAGTTTTTAGGCAATAAGTCCAAAATAGTATGTCCAATCATGTACAAAATCATTTTCGTTGAAAGTAATTATTAAACGTTACCTTCTCTACTTTTTTCATATTTTTTGAACGTACAATTTAGAAAATAAAGGGCGGATATCATTTCCGCTACTTTCGGAGCGATTATTTTCGAAATTATTCACGTAATCAGAAAAATTACTTAAAAACCTTAAAGTTTTTTAAAAAGAACTGTTGGAATATGTACCACACGTTGATGTTTGCTGAAAAAAATTTATTTCAGCTGCTGTTACAGAGTGCCCACCCTAGAAATATTTATTTTGTATTAACTACCAAACTAAGTATACAAGACACCTACCTACACTATAAATTTCACCAGTATACGTACTGTAGTTTGTGAATAAAATGCCTGTGACATACGGATGGACGGACATGACAAAACTATAAGTGTTCCGTTTTTGCCATTTTGGCTCAGAGCCCCAAAAATGATATTGTTATATATAAATATTCGGTTGTTAGCGATTTCTGCCAATACATATGCAATTAATTTACAATAATAGACTAATTAGCAATTGTTATAAACATTTCAGACACCTATTTACATAAAAAAATAGAATAATGTTTTTCCCATAATTTTAAAATAGAAATGCAACGTTCGTATAACAGATGAATTTGACCTCCACGCTTGCACAACATAATTAATTATACGTAAGTGTATTAAAAAAAAAAAGACAACACAAATCAAATAAATTCTTAAGCAAATTTAACCCGATTTTATTATGATTATTGTACACTGTACAAAGAAACAAACGAATAAATGATTTCAAGGATTCAGCTCTTTCAAAGGAAAAAGGAACTCTTATAGGATCACTTCGTTATCCCTGTGTCTGTCTGTCAAGACCCTTATTTTCAGAGACGCGTGGAGGTATCAAGGAAAATGAATATCAAATGCTTAGGTCTGAGGTCTCTTGGAGCTGTAAAAAATTAAGGTTGTAAAACAACAAAATCAAAAAATACGACCATTCATACCTCTTAATGAAATTTAGCAAGAGGAAATCTCTCACAGCATAAGCAAAGAAAAAAAAAATGGAAAATCGTTAATTTTTAATTGTATCATATGAAGAAATATGTTTTTGTGATTACAAACTTACACTTGCAATTGACGTATGGGCCGTGATGGAGGCCAATATGTGGAAGATCATGGTTTAAATTCCCGCTATGAAATCTTAAAATAATCAATAATTAGGATATTTCAAATATTTGAATATATTCGGAATATCTGAAAAATAGACGAAAAAATTTTTAAGGATAAGGCAAAATTTGCGAAATTCTTGGGACCAATATCTCGCCAGTATCGGTAACGGAAACAAACAAAAATCATTTAGACTTGACGGATGAAATGTCTTATTACATAATTATTGATGTTATTTCATTTAATTTTTATTAATTTTAAAATACTTGAAGCTCTTTTTTGGTTGCAATCATGTCATTTAAATCAGGTTTAAATTTGTGTCAAAAGTAATAACTAGGTATGTAATGGCATTGATTATATTATTAATTGAGATCGTTACTAACTTTGCGTGCTAAATTAAAAGCCAAAATTACGATTCCAGCCCCTTTGACTACCATCTTTGTTGTCGTCATGTTCTGTGTATTTTGACATGTCTAATTTCAGATACCAAATCGTATTGTGAGCACAATACTATATTTATAAAATATACTAATGAAAAACAATATAACAGTTACGGCCTGTTCCACCATCATCTTTTGAAGTAACATTTTAAAAAAAGTCACTTTTAAAATAAAATTTGCCTTCCACGTCATCCTTTTAACGGTTGTTCAGGCTACGTTGAACGCAAAATTCATTTTAAAAGTGACTTTAGTTCAAAGTCAGTTTGGAAGTGGCTCTAGGTATGTTAAATGCATTTTTAAGAACTAGAAAGACGTAAATACAATTAAAATAAAGATCCAGCACCTAATCAGCCCCGAGTGATTCTTATCATAAATGGTACATACAAACTAGGTAAATAAACAATTTTATCAGAATGTGGCAAGAGTGTCCTTTAACATTCTCTTTGTTGACGTTAAAATTGTTTCCGATATTGTTGTCGTTTATTCTCTAGCTATTAGTATTTAAAGTTACTATCAAAATTGCAAGTCGTACTGGCAGCTTCGATACAGCACAGAGCCCCTGCATCGTTACAGGCACACGTTTATTTTCCTGAAGTGTTGGTGGATATCCACATGCTTTCTATCTTCACACATCTCTGACTCCTCACTGACATCCATTAATCGTCTCATGCGAGGTCGTCGATTTCAGATTTATAAAATTCGATCCTTCTTTAATTTGCCATCGGTTTCGTATGCATAAGACCAAGTTGGTGTTTAATCACGTTATCTACATTTTTATGACCCCCACTACGGGGAGGTACCCTCGCACATTTTTTTATAACTGGGACTCCGCGCCCTCACATCGACCCAGAGCAGTTACAGGAAATTGGACGCCTGCTGACACCGTTCTCAGTATTACAGAGATGATGTCCATGCCCGACAGCTGCCAGTGCTGTCTGAAGGAAAGGTTGTTGCATTTTATTTAGGTTATGACCATATGACCAAGCGTCGGCCGTGGTCAAGTAACGGCCGTCAGTTATCTTGATTACGGGAACTAACTTTTTTTTATTAATAAACTTACGCCTATTTCTCAGAAGGATAGGCAGACACCACTGAATTGCATACGCTATATCTTTGCACATCTCACTTACTCCACTGACATTCATCAATAGTTTCATGCAAGCTCCTCTCGGTTTCGGGTACTTAAAATTTGGCAATTTTTTTAATAGTTTTGTTATATATGATGGCGCTTTTTTTAATACTTTTCTTCCATATGACAAATATTTGTGTAACTTTAGATACCCTATCACTGAAAGTATCAAAGCATTATCAAGCATCGAAAAGAGAAAAAGAAAAATAACTTACTTAATCAAAAGCAAAACAAAGGCTTCACGCAAAAAATTAGCAAATAAACTGCCTGAAAAACTTGAGAAAATCAGAAGAATGATCATAGAAAAGTATAAATGTACACGCGCGGTACTTTCTATTTTTCTACAAAAGCACTTAAGAGAACTACAGTTAAGGTAAAATAAACTTTACCCTCGTGTCCTATTAAGATAAAAGTTATAATAGCGAAACTTCTAAAGGGTTTAGATTCAAAACCTTCACTTGACAAACAGATAAAGAATCATGACATCGCCCTCCTTATGAAACAGAAGCGCAAGTGACCCAACTTTACACAACCATTAAGTGCTATGTTATATTTTAAAACCTGACTTTTGGAAAAATAAGTGGGGCTAAAGTCTTTAACGCCAGATATGGAATTCATTCAGACTAATAGCTTTCAAATGTGCCATGTTCTTCCTCTTTTTCATTGCTGATCTAAAAGTAGGATGTATATCAAAAGTGGGATTGTTCATACTAGCAACCAGTAGTCACTATATGGCCGTCAAGAATGAAAATGAAAATTAGAGAAACTATTTACTCCCATTTCAATAATTTACTGTTTATCAATAATTTCATTTGACTTTATATGTATTTAACTTAATAAATATACTAACTATCGCCGAGAAACATTGGGTAATCACGTAAAAGGCACAGACTCAGGCGAAGATTTTTAAAACCATACCAAGTTTAATTATGAAAGCCCATATCATCATGTAGATATGTTGGACAAAAATTTTTCCTTTTTTTCTTAATTGTATAGGTTGTATTAAAAGCGTGTATGATACATATACATTCAGTTTCAATATTGATTACATTTTATGTTAGAATTAAAATAAATGTTAGATCGAGCGTAACAAATTGGAGGTTATGTAACCACGTAAAGGATTTCAAATTATTTTTATCGTCGAAGGAGTATATCAGCTCGGAGGCGTTGCGCGTGCGAAATACGTGGGACGGCAGCACCCCGCGCGGCTAATCGCCGTGTGTGAATGCCTTGTTTATTTCTACAAGGCAAATATTATTGCGCGCCAACTCCGCGCCGGCGCCTGATTTTTGCCATATGGCGGCGGCGTTGTGTACCCGATGCGTTAAGTTGGGCTCGCACGTTCGACTCGAAATGTTTCAGGCTCCTGTTTTGTTAATGGCGGTCGTTATTAATTATTTTTTTTTTGTCTGGCAGTCGTACGACTATTTGTGTATTATCCGGTTAGACTGGAGCTAGATCGTACCAAAGGTTGGACAAAATACGTGAAATTGTATCTTATACAACATAGTCGTTTACATGAACGTAATGATAGTAATGAAGAGCCGGATACGTTAAATTTGTAGGAGTAAGAAATTTTTAGTGTCATAAATTTAGCGTATCCGGCATTTTACTAGTGCAGCATTGTTTTCTTCGCACACCAATCGAATTACCTGGTAAATCAAGATTTCGCGAGGAAAGGCGGAGATGAAGGTCGTTAAGTTTCCAGCCACGTACATCCCAGTATTATTGAGATAAATTGTCAAGAACGGTTTTTCCTATCAGGACCCGGCAGGAGACTCGGTCACTAATATGTATAAAAAAAACAATTCTTGAATGTAAAATAAAAGAAATTGTTACTATACTTTGAAAAGCAGGAAAGTTGGTGATCTTAAACGCATATAATTAACCGTAACAAACTAAAGAATTAATCATGTTATGCAAAAAAAAAAAATGTAAAATGGAAAACACGCACTAAAAATGCATCATTTAATACCTCCCCACTAAAGCGTTAGCTTCGTATTTAACTCACTATAAAAAATATATATATCGAATTTTGTTCCGATTCAAAAAAAAACTACCAAAAAATTTTGCAACCTTTTTCTAGAGACGGCTTCAAGAACGTTCTTTAGTTAGCAAATTATAATTATAAAATTTTTTTTAGATTCCATCAATCAGGCAATTCAGGTCTATATTATATCACAATGCATAGATTACTCGCAGATGGTAGTGGAGAAAATTATTAGGATAGGGAACAAAAAGTATTTACCTTATCTAAAAATACTACTTTATTCGAATAATTCAAACACCTTGCCTTATCATTAATCCTTTGTTCTATCATTATTCTTCCGTTTGCCGACTATAAAACAAAAAGTCGAATATCAAAACTGTGGTTTTTTTATTTAATTCTCGGACGAATTAGTTTATCATTTCATATGGACGCAATATTTATATTATAGTTTCGCAAATTTCGCTTACAATGCTGTTAATTTTAAATCTACGTCACAAGACAAGCATTAAAAATTAATTTTTGAAACACGTATTCGTATCATTTTTCCAAAAAGCAATAACCGAAAATTGAAGTACATGTTGTAGAGACAGAATCAAAACATCTTTAATGGCCCCAAATTTGTTTCGCCTAGAGAAAGGAAATAAATTAAGTTATGATGGGAATTATACGCACAAATACTGCTAAATCGGTTGTAGGTACATTCCATGGATAAATACATATTCTATTCAAAACAGTTTATTATCATTATGTGATGCAGTAACTTATTATTTATAAGCACATATTTGACATCATACTTAGTAAATTATCGATATCAGACAAAGATGATATTGGAAGACCTTTTGCTCTTATGGAACACAGTCTTATTGTTTCTAAATGGAGTCGGGTAAGTGTATTTAATCAAATGTAAAAGTAATAAAGGCAATTATACTTATTACAAGAAATCTTTTATAATGTTATGGATCAATTGTTTCAAATAATACAATAATTTTATTAATATCAGTAAAATTGAACTCACATTCTAAAAATGTGAATAAAATTTCAATTTATCTGACTAAAATAATAAATATATATTGAACTAGGCGATAATTATAGGTGAACCATCTTCAAGATAATCAGTTGTGCATTTATGAATCTAAATGGAGTAATTTAAAATACTGATACATTTTAACATGAATTTAACGTTTAGAAGGACAAATGATTCAAGACATCTCTCTGTAAGGTTTGTATATAGTTGCATGCTACCCCGAGCAGTTGAACTAAAACGCGTAGATGACAGTAGCACTGCTACGCATTCAAGCACGGGCACGCTGAGCAGCTTTTATAGGCTGTAAAAATATAACGTGGAACATACTTTACTATAAAATAACTTTCCGTGCACATATGCTATAATTTAGCTTGTAAGGCGATAGATATTGTAACAAATACTTCCCAGCGTGTTCGACTCACGCGCACGAACCGTAGCAATACCACGCACGCTACGCGCATTACAAGCCGTGCGCGTGTAACACATGCAGGTTGCTACATTACATTTTACTTTGCATCATCAGATTGCTTTCCTATGTCCCCGGTGCGTGTATTTTCGATTCCACTACTGAATCACCTTCATAGCTCTGCACCACATAGTCAGTGGCGGATGCCCATGACCCCCATATACCCCCAGGGCTGTGTTTTAGTCTTGACTTTGTTATCGAATTAGAGCCAGGGCTGACTGAACCTTGTAAGTGTGACCACCCGACTCGAATGCTAGATCCGCCTTTGGTCATAGTACAACAATATACGATATGCTTCCGTGCTAGCGAATAAGTAGGTGCGTGGATGACATATCGTATAAATCACGCGTGTTTTAGTGACATCATATCGTGCTAAGCTAAACATATGACGTAGCTTATCAATGCAAAGCAGTGGAGCGGCAGCACGCAATTTTTGGAATTTTTTCGTTGAAAATCAATAGTCATATATATATCTCGAAGCGCTTTTTTTAATGAAGTAGTCAAAAATGCAGTCGATACATCATTGGAAAACGATATGTGTTTACGGGCTCTAGGTATAATGGTTAAACAATTGAACTATTATTTCTATACCTCTGAAGATTGAAGATAATACCTGCAATATCCTATCTTAGAACAAATAGTATTCCTAAATATCAGATAGACAATAACAAAATTGTTTATTCGACTTACGTTGCAATTAGGATCTCACTCATTACATTACACGCAAATTCTCGTATTTATTATAAAAACTTACCGCACGGCCAGTGACAGGCGCATGCCTTATTGTAATTGATTAAATATTTAGGTGTCACCTTAAATCACTTTATCACTTCTAGAAACATTGACAGATCCTTCAATTTGTCTGATGATTTGTTTCCAGTCTAGCGGCTATCGTTTCGTATTTTATTTCTATTCAGTTCTTCCGTGTAAAGCCCTTTCCAGTGCTCCGAATTTGTAGAGGAATAAAGAACTCCTGTTTTTTTTCGATAAATCACTATGAATAAAGACATAAATTGGATACCTAAGAAAACGTATTGCCCTATTATGAAAGTTTAACAACTCTGTATTGTGCGATCTGATTTAATGAAAAACCAGTCAAGTGCGATCCGAACTCCCATGAAGAGAGTTCCCGTATAAATTATTGAATGAGTGCTCGCTTAAATGGAGCAAACATATTTATATACATTTTTTTTTCGGGATTAGTTATTGTTTTTATGGGAACTTGAGGATGATTTTCGATTAAATTATTTTAAAAGCCACGAGCGAAACCTTATATTCCACATTTCTTTCAAAATTTTTGGTTCAGTGGTTTAGAAGACAAGGTGACTACGATAGATTTTTGTATTTTTTCAAAGAACTACACAGATGCATCTCCATGTCAGCATAGAATCGAAGACCAGAAGGGTGTCAGTAAATATGGCGATAGAGAAAAATCGTTCACGCTGCTAGAATTAATAGAATATCCGTGGCATAGTACGTTATAACAATGTAGTAATATCATAGAAGAATTGTTATTTTTATTTTTTTTTAATTATCATTTATGAATTTCTATTATGGAATTTTCTAAAATAGGTAAACAATGCGATTTTCAAAATATCGTGATAAATGGATCATTCATGTGTTTGAGAGATCGAATTTTAATTTTTGAACCATTATATAAGTATCCCACGAATAATTTAAAATAATTAAAACATATTAATATTTCTAGCTACTTTCTATGCGAAGAGAAAAAATAGCACAATATAACTATTCATGCGCACGAGTTTGAATTGAAACAGACTAAAGTTTCATTTGTACGCTATTTGTATTTTCGATAAGCGAATATTTATGTATCCGATACAGGTCTTGTTCATATCGTCCAACCACTACCTATCGCTGTATTATTACGCACTATTATTTCATTATCAGGAACGTTATGCTTTCGAATTGCATGATAGACGACAAGTATTATCTACATTAAATCTTAATATGATTTATTCACGTAAGGATACATATACTATATAACAGGTGTGTTTAAAGAACATAGAACATTTCACAACTTTCATCCCATACTTTACGCTGTTCAGGGATGACTTTGCAAAAACGCTGAAATATTCGTGCGTTCTTATTTCTTCCCGAAACTTAAACATGGCATTTAATTATTGGTTACACATACTAATTTTCATTCCCTGTTTCGCCCGCTTTATATAGTTTAAGTCGTTCCTCGGGCTAGAATACATCTATCTAATTGTCAAATTTAATTTAAGTCCGTCCAGTTGTTTAATCATGAAAAGAAACATTTTGAAAAATAAACAGAGTTACTTTAGCATTTGTAATATTATTATTTAATTATTAATTTTAACATGTAGTAACATGATTTTAGTATAATACTATCAGTATATATATATATATACTGATAGTATTATACTAAAATCATATCAAATACTATCAGTATATATATATATATATATACTGATAGTATTATACTAAAAATCATGTTGCTTTACTACATGTTAAAATTAATAATTAAATAATAATATATATATACATATATATATATTATAAAGGCTATTGTATAAACATTGATATTTACCATTTGCATATAGTAATATATTTTAAGATGTTAATCAACTTCTTTTCCTTTAATTTGTACGTAGGTACGCATATAAACATTATCACAACGTAATTGATTTTTCACACAACCACAGACGACACTGTAAAATGGAAATCGTGTCTATTAATTCCATCGGCCGATTATCGCCGTGTAAACGTGCTACAGCAATACTTAATAATATTGCAGAGAAAATTAATTTTAGACGGGAGTGAATTAAGAAATAAAGCAAACAAAACAATATAGCCCAGTTTTTGTTTTTTTTTTTCAAAACTTTATTAAAAAAAAATATCCTTTCATTTGGTGCAATGTCGTTAACATATAATGAATCCACTTTTTGAAAAAGCAAATATTTAATTATTGTATTGACACACTATACATTACTATTACATATTTGGAATCTTATTTTAACGAGAATCAATAATAGCAATTTCATACTATGTGTACAGTTGTTATTGTTCTCTTATGTAAAAAAATATTTTTTGGTTAAAATTGTTAGTTTACGCAATATAAATTAACTATGTCCGTCGTAATATCCATAGACAATAAGACATATTTTTCTAAGACACTTTCTGTCATCGTCTTACCTGCACAAACCATAATACGACAGTTTATTATCACGTATACCTGTCTTACAAGATACTATGGCTAGATCGCAATCGATGAACACGAAAAAGATTGATTGTTTTAATAAAATAGAAAATTAAAATCACAGTTGAAATAAAATAAAGAAATGTTTCAATATTTGCAACATTCTATCCGGTTTTTAAGCAATAACAAATTGCAATTTCTCTTTGTAGGCATTTTACAAATAACGTCAATCCAATTCGCACTCGATCGATCTCCTCTAACGTATGTTTCACTAGTATTATGTTATTGAAGAACGATTTTGTGTTGCCCGCAGAACGGCACCTTAGAAGAAGTGGCCAACGGGCGGCCGCTGTGGCATCTGCCCGGCAGGTACTGCCTGGACATGATGTTAGCCAGCGACGGCAACGCGAGCGAGACCACATCTAGACCGGTGGCCGCGATCTGCAACCTGGGAGCGGACACGGAGGACGACAACCCCATTCTGTACGCCGTGTACGCTGCTGGTATGTGGACATATAGATTTTTAGTGTTATATCATCGCATTTAGCGTTACTGTACTGTGACTATCGATATATTTCGTGTTTGCTTAAGGCCAAGTATGCTTTGATTATGGGTACCTTTAAACGAATATTTCTAGAAAACTGTTATACCTAGCAAACTCAAAAAAATTCTAAGTATACAAAATATGTTCTGAGTTCTACCGTAGGAAAGCTTAAATACACAGCACGTTCTTTATGATAAAAATACTAAAGTACGTTCACTTAAAACACTAATACCAATAAATTTCTAACAGGACAAACGATAAAAACAAAATTTAAACATTATTAGTAAAATATAATTATACAGGGTTGGCCTTAAGCATTTTGTTTATAATAAAAGTTTTCTCATTATAAATAAAACTAAAATGTCGCTTACGACAAAAGTTCTGCGTAACTAAATGACAATCCATCTTCCTTACTCTGCCGCTTTAAGTCGATTCTCCTTCTCACAAAACAGTGTGGGGCGTGACGCGTTGCGTTTGGCATTGCACTTGGCCTTAAAAAAAAAATGCGTCGAAAGACGCGCGCGCGCAAGGTGACGGCCGAGTCGAGGCACGATCTGACGTCATGGTGAAAGGAAACAATAGAACAGTACTTTTTTATTATACCCTCATTCAATGTATCGGTGAATAAAAATTAAAAAAGGGACCATTTAAATATTTTTTCGCTTATCCCTCATAGGTACTGTAGTTTATTGCTATTTAAATGTAAGAAACCACTGGAAACAAACGAATGCCATTAGTCTATCTGTCGTCCCAATTTTATACGTTTGTATTAGATCGGCCTGAATGTGATGTAAAAAATTGAAAAATGAAATACCTTACAATATTTACGAGGCGTATGCCAAAAGACTACATATTCAAAAATTATAATATTTGTTATTTATTACTAATACATATATTTTTAAAGTATTCATTCTAATCATGTATACATTTTTCCATGCGTTTGAACCGCTTAGAAAATAACTCTGCCCACGCTTTTTCAGATAACTCAGTTTCGAAATTGTAGGCTTTCAATTTTGCAAAATAAGTGAAATTCGAATGGTGTTATGTCAGAGATAATATGATGGGTGAGGTAAGATAGACACATTTTTTTAATTAAATGCATCGAATGATCTGGCGATTGTGCGGCGCGCCGTCGTCGCAGTGCCAAAGAAGCTGCCGGATTCTTAACTTCAGTCGCTTATCACACCAATCCGATAATACTGCTGGGGCACAAACTGTCACATGCCACTCATAATTTGCTATTATTTGATTCTCTAGCACCGGAGTAATCCCGTGGCAGGTCTTACAAAATACCATAACGACCGTTTGTTTCTATGTGCTTCCCGCACGGCGACATTTTGTAGGTGTTCATTCTCTTTCAAAGCGCCATACGGGGTCGTAGTTTCACAGTCATTTTTTTTCGCCCCTGTCAAATTCCCCATTATAAATCGGCACCAATCTACCCGGCGGTCTTTCTGCTCGTCGATCAGTTTGTGCGACATCCATCTCGAATAATGCTTACGAAGTGAAAGGCAATCTTCAATAATGAGCTGCATTGCTGTCGATCCTAGCTCTATATATCTAAAACTCTAAGCTCTACATATGTAATTCTTTTATATGTAGATCGCTCTTCCAACTGCTTGAACATTTTCCTGAGTGATTGCAATTGACGGCCGGCCTGTCCTCACTTCGTCTTCATAGCTTCTCCGTCCTCTTTTAAACACAGCTAAACAATTAAAAACTGTTGCTTGTGAACAGGAAGACTCATGAACAGTTCAAAACATTCTTGGGACTTTAAACCTCTTCCGTAATCATAATAAAACGAAGCGCGAAAATGATGTTGACTGAATTCCAATGTTGCAACCAAATTCCCGCGAGATTTTCACAAAAATAAACATTTTAGAAAATAATATTCAAAATCGAATATGTTCCATTTTTATACTTATCAATAAATAACAAGACGTATTTACGATGATATCTAACTTGCCAGCATCGAATTATCGAGTGAAGAGTATCTAATTACTTTTGACATATCCCTTTTAAAATGGGGTAAAGCCATGAAGTGGACAAGTTGGCTGAAGCACAAAAATTTGTCGCTCGACGAGAGATATCATACTCTCACAGAATATAGACGTGAAGTAGCAGCTTCTGCTATTGCATTTCATCCGGTGAGTGAAAGTTCCGTGGGCCTATTCCTTCGTCCATCAAATTCTTTCTTAAAAGTTCCTGAGACCCACTCCTTCTCCCATCAGATATCCTATTCCTTCCTAAAAGTTCAACACTTCACTAGTGACAAAGACAGGTGAGTTGAAAGTGTTTTACGGTTGTGAGTGTTCATGGGCGGCGGTAATCATCTAATCTCCAATGGATCGCATGCTCATTTGCTTTTTTAAATATCATAAAAAATAATGTAAACACGATGGTTTTTGAAAGCTTAGATACCGATCCATCTGACATTTTTTTATTAGCTTTGTATTTTCGAGAAACACGCCTTTTATTTGTTTCTCGCGCAATTTGATTTTTATTTATGATAATTATTTATTTTCTTCCACATTTTCAACATATATATTTTTATATTTTATTATTATGTCTAAAGTGGTTTCACGAAAAATAAAAACTTCCAATTTGTTTTTTTTATTGTATTTTTTTTTTGATTTAGCATAATTTCTATTTCTGTTTTTGTTAAGCACGTTCAAAATAAAACTTTGAGGAGTGCGATTTTGCTATTTATTGACAAATATTTTTAAATATTACATAACTTATATAGAATCCTGTGCGTGAATCTGACTGACTGACTTTTTTGTTAATTTACTAAATAAAAACTATATAGTTCGAAAGTAATATTACTCTCATATTTACATTGTTATTTATAACAATACAGTATGGAAGTACAATGATACCTACATATTTGCATCCAATTTGATCATAGCACCGACAGCCTATTGGGTGTGTATGATTGATAAATATATAACTTATGTCCATATATAGGAAGGAAAACATGCGGAAATTGGGCTGGGCCTACGACAAATATTTGAGAAACTGAGATGGGACGCACCCAGTGCGCGCGCCGGCCGTGGGCGCGCGGACTTATTGCTTTATGAACGTACTTTCGTCTTCCCACAACCAAATAACATCGCGCAACGAAGAGATTTTTTGAATATTGTTGTATCATAAATAGTTATGTAGCCAAAAGATTATTATTTCTCATATTGAAATCGTACAATGGTCTTCGACAGGCATTCTTTTTTTTACTGAATCGTAATTCACCGGTAACCAGGTCACTATTTTAGCCAGTGCGCTAGGTAGGTGTGCGCATTAAAAACAATACGTTTTCGACACAAGGCGCGACGAATGTACGCACGTGTATTTGACACAAGAGTCGGTTTGCCGTACGGTAAACAGCGCTAAAAGCTCGTAAAATACTCATACGGGCGTAGCTTTCATTAGTGCAGTTAGTAAACATCACGGCTGACTGTGTTAACGGGAACGTGGCTTGTGGAGTAGTAAACGGTGAAGTGCGTATGACGGCGCTATATCAATTACTTCCAGCATATCACTTCATTTTACTATCGCGTTGTTTGTTTAGAAAGACGGGTAGGTAGGTGATGTATGTGCTCTTTTAAACGAATCTAAAAGTATTATAATTAGAATAATGAAATACTTGAAAAGTTACAATGTTAAATAGTCTTACTTCATTTTAAAAATGATGAAATTTATTTTATTTAGAATATACTAGTTTTTGTTTCATTTTCATATATTTAAGGTGACGAATTGGATTTTTTTTTGTGGAGGTGATCTCTATTTTTCTCAGACAACACTAAATTATTAAAGTGATCTTGGGTGACCCGATTATTCTTGTTATTGACTTTAATTCGTTAGTTACAGTTACACGATTTGTTATTTTCTATAACAGAGATAAAAGTACCAAAGATAGCTTTTAAATAGAGTTTTACAAATAAGACCGATTGAAGCCTATATACGAACACTTCAAAATAGCAGTTGGATTTTTTAAAATTTATTGTATATTTAACATCAAACAAAAAAAAAATGGTTGTCTGTAAAGTCGGTTTACGAGCGATAATTTTACGTGATAACGTCATAAGAAAACATTGATGAAAAATGCATAATTTTATGAATTGAATTGAATTATTATCACTTGCCGCAATTGTTGTTGTAATAAACAATGGAAACCCCATTATTTTTAATTTCACTTTATAAACAGTTGACAAAACAGTTCACGTGTAGGTTGTGTGCGGCCGCTGGCTCTCTTGTACTCGGACGCATCGGCCGATGGAGTGGAAGAGAGATCGCTCGTTTCGCGCTCTCGCTCGCACGCTCGGCTCAGGCGGAACGCGACAATGAGTCATGCTTTTTCGTGCGTAGAGCCGGCGTTTATCGATTTACAAGACGTTATCACATCGAAAAACCGTTTTGTAGCATACGCCCTTTAAAAATAAGCAAATGCACAGCATGTTTTAGTATACAGTACCGCAGTGTGTGCGGGTTGCGGGGCGCTACGCCACGTCATATTAATTTTATTTATCATTGCGTCACCTTAAAGGAATGACGTATAGAAGTAAAACAAAGTGTATTTTCTATATAGTCACATTTCATAAAACATTTATCACACGTGTGTGACTCCTCATATCTGCAATTTACGTGGATATAGCGAAATAATCTAATTGTATCTATGACATTTTAAAAATGCCTATCAGCGTATTTAGTTGTGACAGTGGCTTGTGCAGTGGTAAGCGACAATCGTATTATTGGAGTTTACTCCTTAAGAATCAATTTTCATATAAGCCTTCGGTATGGAAATTTTAGGAGAAATGAAATAATACAAGCGTTGACTCAAAAGAGTTGTTTTTTTTTGTACACGTATTTGATCTCTACTACTTTTAACACTGCGTTCAGTGGTAGTGTGGTCGAGTGGTCTAAAGCCCTGATTTAAGACCTCAGTCTGTCGGAGACGTGTGTTCGAATTCCACTGCTGGCAAGCTTTTTTTTTTTTATTTAACTTTATAACAATATTTTCAATAATTTATAACATCGCTATAACCAAAAATAAGAATTATTATTTCATCGTTGTTGGATAACACCAATTATTTGAAAAGAGTTAATTACAATTGCAGATTTTTTTACATCTATTAATGTTCAATATTTAATATTGTCATTATTAGTTATTAATAATGATAATTACAAATTTGATTTAAAAAATACGTGCATGCATTAAATATTATAAGAGATGCGTTTATTTACTCTCTTTGTCTATTGCATATTAAAAGACAGTCGTATTTAAGGAGCAAACATCTAGTCGTGTGTCGAAGCTGACATACATACACTTTTTTTTATTATGGTACTAGAGCGAAGAATGCGCACAAAATCTTGATTTACCACTTGTTATCCATAAGTAACAAGTTTTAGATTAAGATACGTTACATACTACTCGTTACCTATAAGTTACAAGTCGCTAGACAAAAGTTAGCGACGCGCAAAATCAGTGATGTTACCAGTGGCTGCTCTACAACTATATTATTTCAATATTTTTTGCTGATGGCCAGTGAACCGGCAAATATGCAACCGGCATAGTAAATATTGTATAAATTGTAACATAGAGGAAGGAGTATTCATAAGTTATAGTAATAATTCCTTATAGCTACAGATATTATTCTACGTGAATATCCTGTATGTAATTTTAAACTTCGTATATTCATGAGATAAAATTAAATAATTCAAACACCCATAAAACAGTATATTTCTTTCTAAATGGCCTACAACGCACTGGTGACCGCCTTGGGGTTGCGGGTGTCTATAAGCGACGGTGATCACCTAGTTTCTTCTTCTTCGGACATATATACACAGAACTATCTGGTCCCAAACTAAGCAACAAGGCTTGAACTATGGGTACCAGACAGTTGATATACTACATACACACTTCTTTTTTTCTTGTAATTATATACTTATAATACATAGAAACACCCAGACTTAAGACAAAACTAGTCTTTAATGACTCGCATGTTCCTTTGCTCCTTAAAAAACATATGGAAAAAAAATTACAAAATCACTCGATCCAATCACCAACGCACACGTTATTACCGACATTAATCACTTATAAAACCTACGATTTTATTTATGAGAGATTTTTATGCTCCATAAACACTTCTTCAAATTGACGACGAATCTTACTGCAGTTTAATTTTTATTATTTTCAGATGTGAAACAATAAAAATTACCATACACATTTATATTACACGATAAAAACTGCTATAGAATTCTACATATATCTACTTAAAACGCACTTATTGCTTATGTTAATACGTACATTAGTAGGCGGCATACTAAAAACGCACGCACATGCGCAAACCGAGAGCGCACTTGAAGGTGCTCAGCGGCCAAATTAACAACAAACGATAGCTTTTTTATGGGTGGGATCACGCGATAGGCGGCACGGCACCGACAACCGATAAAGTGGACGCGCCGGATCACGAGACCGGCCGATAAATATTTTCGAGGACGGTAAATTTCTGTGATTTAGTTTATCTAATTAGAGTGACGCTTAGTCTCACCTTCGATTCCCCGCTGCACGTCGAATTGATCGTATTTATTGATATGACCCACTTGGCTCGCCTAATTCCGTTCGTCCTCGCCATGATGAAATGTTTAGGTACTTCACGCGTGTTTGATAAGCCGTTTTTATTAGATTATTTTTGATATTTTTCTGCTTTCGGTAAGGAACGTCCATAAACCGTGGTCATATTTTAGTCTCTCGGACTCCTCCTGCCCCAATGTGGCCTCCGCGTAGCCTTTTCTGTTTACAATGGATCGTGGTTTCACGATACATTAATTTATTATAAAATAAAATAATTAATAATAAATTAATTTATTAACAGTTTATTTCAAATAATGTATTTAATTATTTGATTCCTCTTGATTAAATTAACATCGGGGGTCACTCAAATTATCTTATTCAACAAAATTTTCATCTGAAGAAAACCACGTAGCTTTGCTCTCGACTCCCTCCCCCCTATTACGTGACTCAGCGTAGCGCTTAAGCTTATCCCTCCCCCCCCTTGGTCGAGCTACGTAGTTTATGGACGCTCCCTAAATAAATTTCGTCTATTCTGTATACGTCTGTGTGTATACTTTTATTAATAATAAGCTATTGCTTATCTAAAGTTAGGATTTGATTTGTGCGAAAATTACAACTGTTTTTAATGCTTCAGTATCCACTAAATACGTTGACAGTTAGTCATTTGAATTAACAAGCAATGATAATGTTTGGGATTATTTGGTAATGCTAATAACTTTTTGTAATGTTTAGTATGTTGTATGATACATACATATTATGAAAATATAAAAACTTGAAAAAAAATTAGCTTTCAAATATGCATAATTTACAATTTCTTTGTAAGAAACTATTAATTCGTATACAATAAGCTGGTTCAACTAGTCAATTTATGCGAGGGTACATAACTGCTATTTATTTCATAGATTAGTATTGATTGAATGAAGAAACTATAGTCGTACGATAAGCGATTGTCGAAAAAATGAGTTTTAAAAATATATTTGAAGACTAAGTTTCACGCAACCCTAAGTTGCATGGTACACTGCTTTGTTTAGCTTCGAACGTGGCTGGCTATATATATGTTTGTCATACCACCTTGACGTCAGTATATAAGGTTGGCAACTGAAGAAAATTAATTTATTTTACATGAATAAAATCAAGTTC